>WWET01007990.1:21022-37093 GCA_011038615.1 Limnodynastes dumerilii | reverse complement strand
ATATATAACACTTTAAGAATTGTAAGTCTTGTCCTGATTAAACAGATGGGCACCCCTCAAGCAAAACCATTCTTCCTATTGTGTCCTGCCCACCCTCTCAATCTTACAATCAGACCTAAGAAGAGACTGCACCCCCTAAAAAATAAATCAGTATTCTATATAATATCACACATCACCCAGCCAAGTAATACAAAATCGGGCCCCTTGATCTAAGATCAAATCCTTATTATTGATAATAATAATAATAATAGTCATAATTATTATAATTATTACTACTATACTACTACTAGTACTGCTACTACTATTATCTTCCATAAGTTGCTAGATGTTCTGCAACGGAGTTTCGTGCTGAGAGGGCCATGTTGGGGCAGGGGTTGCCATTACCAGACATTTGCATGCCTAATCCCCACACGGGAGTGGGGATAGGCATGCAGATGAAGGTAAGAGGGTGGCGGTAAGCAGATAAGCACAGATTCTGAGATTTAGGGTAGGGTTCTGAACATATATTAAAAATAATAATAACAATAATAATAATAATGATAATAATAATACCCATACAATGGTACTTAGGATGACAAAAATTACAGACCACCACAATCAAACATATTTTATTATTATTATCCTTTATTTATAAGGCACCACAAGGTGTCCGCAGTGCCGTACAAAATACAGCAACAAAATACATTACAGACATTTAGGGCAGGGATGCACAGCATAGTTTCATAACCTATGATAAGCTTCCCCCAAAAGTGACCCAGACCTGCATAATCATGTACCCCCAAATAACTCACACCTCTAGATTAAACACCCTATATAAGATTTAAGGTTGGATTCCTGATTATATAATATAAGATAAGGCCACCCATACCCATTTTCCATATGCACAAAAATCTGGACCTTAATCTTATTTTCTCTTTTATTTCTTATCTGCTTTTTCACTTGTGTTCTCTTTATGGGTGTATCCTCCCTTTCTCATATTGCCAGCTGCTATTCTTACTACTCAGATGTAGAGAAACAAGCAAAAATAGCGTTGTGTGTGTATGACTGTCATCTGGACAATACCAATAAGCCTGTATGTGTGAAATACTGGCTCTCAGTCTGGCACTGACAACCTCAGATTTCTATAAATACTGTATTGCAGCTGCCGGCACTGTCAGCGCCCGATCCATACTATACAGCTGGAGCATGAGAAATTTAACATTTTATGAGCTTCTTGTTTGTGGGGACCCCCTTGAGGGAGGGGTCTCAGCCTTGACCCTTACTACTTACACGCCATCTGAAAGCTGAATAGCTGCTTGATAACATAATATTGGACTGGATACAAATGTTTATCATTTACCTCTTTTCTATGTGGCCTTAATGTCTTTTGCACTTTATTCCAAATTCAGACAAATGATACTTCCAATAGCTGCCGGCAGGGGGAGGCCAGGTTGTGCTTGTGAGTGGGCAGGACTTAGTATTACATTGTACTTTATAGGCATCTTAAATGATTGCATACTGATCCAAACTTTGGAACCACCGCCATTTACCGTTAGCAGAAGTTAGAAAACTTAAGGCAAGATATGGGTCCTGGAAGCAGGTCTATATGACGGGACAGGTTAGCGGTGTGTTTCCTTGAATGCAGTGGGGTCTCCCATGGTGAAACACTATGAATTTGGCGTTTGGATATTCTATTAATACTATGCCCACATCTTGAAACGTAGCACTTTCAACAAGTGGAAAATTTTCAAGTTGATTATTTGCTTTACATTTAAATATCTATGTAGTGCTGAAGTGCTTGAGTGACATGCCATAGCTGTCACATTTAAAGTAAACATATGGGAACACCTGCTCCCTTGCAAGGTAAATAATATCTCCATGGGTATACATGTCCAGACACACAGCTGAAACAGTCAACTAAAATTTCCTTGCTGTGGCAACTCAACAACATCCTGCTGGTTCTTAAACATTTTCTTAAAGTGGCAAGCCAAATAAAACAAAATAACAAAAACACAACACTTCATGAAGAATCTTTATTAGCAGGTACACACAGACAGGGTATGCAGCAAACAATACCTCATTCCACTAAAAAGTGCAACATGTTTAACACATAACAGCTGTGTCCATAAGCTCTGTATAAACAGCAATCTCCATAGTAATTAAAGTGCTTAGAGTCATTGTCAAATAATAGCATGAAACATCCCAAAGTCCATCATAGGATGAACATTTCATGAAAACACATGCAAATGCACATTAAAGGAGCAGAGCTGGGCACAGGAGAGAAAAATAGTGTATTCAATTATCCATCCAAATGGTAGATTCCCATCCCGACGACAGTCATTTCAGTGCACTTGCACATCATCATCATCATCAGTGGACATAGGGCCGTATTCAGAGAACCGTTTCCATGAAGAAAAGCAATTATATGCATGGCCAGTGCAGGCCAAACCTCCTCACACCCATGACACTCCCCTCTCTTGGGTGACTTCCACCTCCATAGACCACTTGCAACTTGCTGTGAGCAGTTGCGTGTGTATATGTCCTCCGTACATGCGATTCATGTTAGTCGCACCCACATACCTTCATTTAAATGCCTTCCCCGCCCATTTTTATTGAAATTTTCACGTGCGTATTTTTGTGCCGCATATCCTTACGTATTTACCCAAGTGCGATTCACAAGTCCATCCGGGAGGCAATAACGCACTTATTGTCAGTGTAAACTACATAAAAAAATATTACCATGCATGCGCAGTTGAAACGTACCTAAAAATATGCACGCCGTGAAAATTGTTCTCTGAATACAGCCCATAAGGGACAAATCAGCATAGCCAAAACACAGACAAATGATATATATATATATATATATATATATATATATATATATATATAACAGTACAAAACTCACCAAATTCAAAATTTGAGAGAGAGAGGAAGAAAACCACACAGCAGGTCATGTAGTCCAATAAACGCTCCTCACCTTCACAGGCCTCTCTTTCACCTTGACATAACGCCTTATACCTTTATATGCTCCTCTCTTACCTTCACATGCTTCCAGAAACTTCCTTTACCTTCACATTCACCATCTTGCCTTAACATGCCTCCATTGCACATTCACATTCCTTCTCTCACCTTGAAATGTCTGTATAGACCTTATGGGCTTTATTTACTATCATTAGCGCATTGAGCGCTAATGATAGCAACCAGGTTCGCTGCACCTCGCGCAAGCTAGCAGGACCGCGGGAATTATTTATTAATACTTACCCCTCCGGCGAGGTCCCACGATGGTCAGCAAGCCATTCGCTGACATCGTTTGGCTATGGAGTCCCGACATATGCACAGTAGCTGCCCTTTGGGACTTTCAAGTCCCAAGAGGCAAAATCACTGCGCATGCGCCGGAATTAGGGACAGACACTCGCCTGTCAGGTAAGTTTAAAAGCTTTGTTTTCTATTTATTTTTGTATTTTATTTTTACTTAGAGTTTAATGTTTTTTTTACTTAACTGTATTCCAGAGTTCTCCCCATATGTAGCCCCCTCTACCTTCCTCCAATAATAGCTATTAGGGGGAGAGACCACTGGAACACTTACCCTAACTCCATCTTTACTAATCAAACTAATAGTACTAACTTAACAATAACATGCTGGGAGCCCCTTCTGAAGCATGATACACCAATAGCGGAAAATGTGTGAGAATGATGTAGTTTCTGTCAAATTTGCTTGTGTTACAGTTGGGTTGGGTACAGACTAGCTATTTTGAATCCGATAGTTGTTTGCGATCCAATAATCTTTGAAAGATTTTAACTTGCCTTCTGAAGTCCCAGTCAGTTGCCCCATTCCTCTGTATACACTACAAAGATTTTTAGGTGAATCTGTGCCTTAATTCCCTTCTGCAACAATATGCCCGCCCACAAAGAAGGCCCTACAACAGGAAGAAGGAGAATTGTGTCGACTTAGTGACATCATTTGAATGATTGAATCTTTTGGAAAGTTTAAATGATGCAATCAAACTTTGCAATGGCTAGGCATTATTAATGTACACACTAACACGATATTGTTCCAAACACTTGGTAGTCCCCCTAAGGCTGCGTGCACTGTAAGATTCACTAATGTAAAGCTAACTACTTGTGGACTTGTGTACAGAGTGGACTTTTTCAGGCAATGACTCACATTGTCACCACCACACTGAGGGTTCTTTACTTTACATACAGCTAATATGATTCACAGAGTCTCTGACTCTCTCTCTTGTTTACGCAGACATAAATCTTGGTTACCTTTCAGCTCTGCAGTTTATCTCATCTTCCCCAACACTCCTTCTCCCTCACAGCTTTTCCAGGAAATGAACCACGCCCTCCTTCCTGTATCTCTTATCATTTCCTCTCAAATACTGAAGCATTCTGTTAGGTTTTTCATTATAAATGCCACAAATATGGTTGTCAGCAATCCTAGAATATCTTAGGGATATTCCACTTTACTGGGGAATCACACAGGCAGCAGATTTAGAGACAAATTGCGTGACGCACTTCAAGCAATGTGACACCATGTTTACTAGTGACTAGAAAACCTAAAACTCATTGTGGCCTCTCGCAGCAGAACCCTTGTTCTGGTTGAGAATCACTGATGTAAAGGAACAAAATACATTTATAATAAAATAATTGGATTATTTGATAACTGTTATTGGGGATGCGCTTTCGAAAATCACAATTCTGACATACAGTCAGCCAACAGCTACTTGTCGGCTGTCTCTATTTTGAAAATGTGTTTAATTAGAAACATTTAATAATAAATGGGTAAGTATGCCGAAATATCTATTTTTCATCCATTTACCCATTCATTACGCCGATATCTTTGCGAAATCCGGTCATGGTCCTCAGAAGCTCCTAGACCCAGCATCCAATGCTACTGACCTGACAGAGGGTTAGTTAGTGTTAGACTATGGGGAGGTGTTGGAGTTTATAAGGGGAGCTTAGGGTTAGACTGCGAGATTAATTACATACAATATTTTGTAAATGCAGTAAGTAATATTGTGACCAGGACAGTACAGTACTATAGCACAGTAGCAACAGTTACATTACCAGAATACCTGTGTCAGTCTTGATATTGGCAGGCTTTTAGTGTATACCTATGATTATACTTAATGAAGAGAAGCATCAGAGGCAGTTGAGGGACCAGGAAGTAAAAGGGGGAATTCTGCTTTCTTTTAGAGCCATCTGTCTTAATAATAATGGTTTTTGTCGTTAAAGTCGGTCATTGATTTTATAAACTGATATGAATTCTTGTTCTGTTATAATTGCATGCTGCTCTAACATTACGCCATGCACCACATACAGTAGGAGCATCTGCAGCCCTTTTCAGAAACCCCTCACTAGCGTATCTGTCCTGCACAAGTGTCATTTTATTTCCCTTTGTGGACATGTTTCCACAGGGAGTTTGGGCATGTGCAGAAATAATGTAATGAATAGATGTGAACTTCTTGCATTTAGATCACTTTGGATTTCAGAATTCTAAATAATGGATACTCAACCTGTATTAAAAAGTAGGCGTATCAATAAATATTTAGTGCTACACATGTTTAGATTGTTTGCTGACTATTATTACATGCAGTACTTTGATTGTTTTGAGTTCATTTCTATTTAGAGCATTTGTCTGTTTACATATTTAACTGGTTGAAAATCAAAGAAAATTGTGTTTGCATGGACTGGATTCACAGTTGGAAAATAAGAGGAAAACATGTGGAACTTCTCTTAGCATGCACATAAAAAAACTTAATTCATTTAACTCCAATGAAATTCCACATGGTATTTCCCAAGGTTCCAGCTTTTTCCTCATTTATTTAAAGTCTGGATCTGTCCCTTGTGTATATCATTGGTAATCACATAAAACATAGTGGAGGCACGACTGTAATGTACAAAAATAACCAATAAAACTTATTGGTTAAAGGATCTAAATTTATATTGCTGGCATAAACAAAGGTTCCAGAAGGCATTAGAGATTACATGAGGTTTATGAGTAGTGAAATTGGATCCAGAAGCTGACTGGAACCTTACTATTTATAACCTTCTAGTGTTGTCATAACAGCTCCAGTATTTATTGTAATACCATTAGAAAGGACTGTGGTGCTAACAATGGTGCAACTTATTTAATCTTTCCCCTTCCTGAAACTATACATTTTTATATTAATCATATAATTCCAAATTGGCTCCAGACACTTTTGAATCTTCATTTGCTCCTGGGTAAATCTTCTGATTAAAAGTTTGTGGAAACAGAGGCGAGTGTACGCCAGCTGGCGTGAGTACCATTCCGTTTTTTGAATGTGCATGCGCAGAACAGGACAGCATGCAATTACAGCCCATTCAGACCCGCTCACAACTCAAGCCGCAGTGCTTTGCATTCTGAAGGGTGTGCCATGAAAGGGAAGAGGTGGAGGCATGTAGTCAGTTTACAGTAAAGACGTGCCAAGCAAGCACGCCCTATCCAGATCTGAACACATACAGAATTAAGCACGGTGCACGTCAAAACATTTGTACCTGCCACAGGTCATGTCTAGGTGGCATACACTGCATGACCTATTTCAGGCCCTTGCATTCGAATTTCAAGCTGTAAATTTATTTATATCAAATTTTAATCCAAAGGAACCGTTGTGTGAGCCATTGGATTGCACACAGTTTATCCCACTGCGTTCACATTTGTGGTCAGATCTGGACCGGGGTCAATGAGTTCTATACCATCTCTTTGCTGTTCCCAGTGTTGCCAAGATAGGTATAGTCAAGCAGTTTGTGTCAAATAAAGTTCTGCAGTTGTATACCAGACGTCCTCATATTCAGAAAGCATAATATTGGCTAAAATTTGTAGATGGTGTGTAATATAGCTAACAACTTTTAAAATAAAATTAAAGTATGTGTAATGCAATGGCCTTGAAGTAAACTTAAAATAAACTTAAAATCCAAATGAAGAAATATTCATTATTTCGGTTTACATTGGAAATTGTCTGTATTTTATATAATATCCAGAAAACTTCCAATAAGCTTCAAATTTATAGCCCAAAAAAACGAACAAGCAACAAAGGTCTTAGGACCTGATCCAGAACTGCAGGTGTAAAGGCAGTGATTTATAGCAGCACTCATGTGCACAACAGGAGCAAGCACAAAAAAGTGGCTGATCCACCTGTTATCACATCTATGTGAGTGAGCAAGTGGAGTGTTCTACTTTATTCGAATCAGAATGTGAGCGTTTCATTGCAGCTTTGAGCAACAGCAGCTTTATCTGTCACTCCACTGACAGAGGAGATTTGATTTAATAAAAGCCCTATACATTGTTGCAACACAGCCCTACACACCTAAAAATCTTAAACAGTCTAATGAAACTATTAAACAAGTTTTATAACACACAGTATTCAATACACTATTCTGACTATTATAGATTTATATGATTGAATAACAGGGCATTACCACAAATTTTGTTCAGGTATTTTTTTATGTATATTTAAATCTTTAAAATAAACATACAATTTAGCCAGTACAATACCGTCTTTAATTGTCTATACCGGCTAAAAGGACTCCTGTACTGTGTTCAGGCCCAGCAATTCCCTTTACCCCTATATTCACCTTCCAGTCCTGCAGCATTTCATCACTATAGCAGAGCTGTGGGGACAGACTCCCACAGCTCAGCTAAAGTGACAAGACCCTCTCCTGTGAGTTCTTAGCTCATATGATAAGGTGTAAAATAAGATTTTACACCTTATCATACATGCAAATGAGAGCAGGCTAAAACCACGCCCCCTTCACAGGAAAAGCCATGTCTCCTTCATGGACAGGCCATCCCGAGTTTTATTCCATTAAAAAATATTGGAGTGTAAGATATGACAGGAGAAAACTTGTATTATTCATAAAAAAAAGTTTGTACAAACTGTTGTACTGATTTCTATATAAGAAATTTTGCACTGTAATATTTTATTTCATGTCTCATTTGCTACTTCTAGAAACTTTAATCAAATATCTAAAGAACAGCAAATTCATAATTACAATAACAGTTGATAGTTAAGTCAGGAAATGAAATGCTTCTCTATTTAATAGGATAATTAAGGGAGTAAATAACAAGTGGAAATGAGTCAGGAATTTTAATATGGATACTGTGTGAAGTACACAGTGGCCTAACTAGAACATTGTGCTAAATCACAAAGTGTGTAGTAATTTGAAAATGGATTATATGGGATCATATGGGATGTGGGACCTGAACCAGAATTCACTGACTGCGTCCTATCCAGAGATGCAACTTTCGCACTCAGGATGGAAAGTACAGAAAAGTTGCATCTGTTGTGTATAGGCAGAGCCTGTGAGGTGCACTTGCAGCAGCCTATAGAAGTTTGCATGTTACAAATGTTTATTTTTATTTTTAACTTTATTATCAAATTAAAGCAATTTAAAAAAAAAATGATATAGTCAGTTTGAACACAGAATGGAAGTTGCTCAATCAATTTATAGGCAAATGTAAACAGGTGCATGAAAGGTAGGGGTAATCTGCTAGCCACAGAAACAATTGAAAAAATAGCCCCAGCACACTGCCATAAACCAGTAACAGACTATACTGTTCTATCTGTAAAATAAAACACAGAAATGTCCATTACACATCCTAAATTGTAAACCAAATTGAGGGTAAATAGGGTCTAGGGTCAGTATAGTTTTCAATAAACAAATGGGCAGACTAGCTGGGCCATGTGGCTCTTATCTGCCGTCACTTTCTATGTTTCTATGATCTTATTGATAATATTTTTGTAATTTAATCACCACAGACACCCCATAGCAACAGATGGACATCCACCCTTTGCACTAATAACACAATTCAAGAGCATACTTGCCAACTTTTGAAAAGAGTGAGTGTGCTGGTCCATCCAGTAGGATTGTCAAATTATACTTATATGATATTATATATGAGCCCTATTATGAGTAATAAGTTGAGCACAAATAAGGATGAATAAAGCTTTATTATGAGCCATAGAATCTTTATTTCCTATATTAAAGCTTTTATTTCTCCATAATTGTGCACAAATTATAGCCCATAATATTGCTCTATAGCTTATGAAGGATTGCTCTATATCGTGAATGACGTACCTTTGTTAGGTGGTATGTGGTAGACCTGATCAAAAGATTCTGGATCAGAGGCAACAATAACTATAAAATACTATTTGTTGCATATATCTGATTAGTAAGAGACAACTTTAAAGTAGGGCAAAAGAGACTTATTAAGCAACTACTGCAGCGGGACACTGAACCAATAGCTACCAATTAGTGTTCAGCGGGCCAGTCAGCTTCAATTCACTGCAAAGCATACTCAAACATGAGCTAAGAGACCCGACTAAAGAGTGAGTGATCTCTGTACCTCTGATTCTATTCAGACTTTTACTGCACCACTATAAAGTTTAAATCTAGGACTGAGACTCCTTATTGGTTGCTTGATCCTATGCGTCATCCTTTATAGGGTCATTTATCATATAGATGGAAATAAGAGCTGTTTACGTCAAAAGGTTTGTACAAACACAGGATGGAAGTTGCTCAATCAATTTATAGGTAAATGTAAACAGGTGCATGAAAAGCAGGGGTTAATCTGCTAGCCACAGAAACAAAGGGAAAAATAGTCAGTTTGATAATGCCTGACTAGCGGAAATCCGCTGCTTATCGGGCTTAAAAAAAAAAAAAAGAAATAGCAAACGAAAATGTTATAAAAAAGTATTTAAAAAAAATAAATGATGGTTTAGGTTGATGAATCAATTTTAAAAACATGTGTAGGACTGATTTTTAAAACATAAAATAGAGCCATTTATTGAATAAAAATGTCATTATTTTACACAAATTTTAGGTGGAAACGTAGGGAATCAAAACTGCTACTGTGCATACAGCAGCACTAAACCATCACCTTTCCCATTTAAATATAGTGGAACTATCCTTTTTGGTAGTGCAGTCACACGGATGCAGACGCAGGCTGATGGGCAACATTGTGCACATTTTTCTGTGCTTGCTCCCGTTTTGCACATGAGCAGAGTGGTTTCCTGTTGCATTTCCACATAGAAAACAAGAGGAAGCGCAGCTCTGGATCAGGTCTGTGATTGGCTCAATACACAACAATAAATACTCTAGAATATTAGACCATTGTTAAACTTCTGGTAATTTACAATTATGTAAAAAAGAATTTTTGGACTGAATCCACTTGCCCCGATCTAGATCTGAGTGCATATGGTAGAGCATTCTGCATGCTGCAGTTTAGTATGGTCAATCCACATGTGCAAGTAAAGGCACGTATGAATGCTGCTACGTCTCCAAGCATGCTCTGCAAATGAAGGGTGGTATCATGTGTTTCAAAGACTTAAAAACTGCTATCAATAGAATGGAAGCTTAAGTTGTAGTGTTTATGTTCTAAAGCAATGGAAAAATTATTTACCGGAAAATATAAAAATATAAAAAGAATTTTACTATAATATACCACAACCACAGAATACACTAGCAGTGATTCCATATCTCTCATTTATTTTGCTGACCAACAATGAAGCTCATGATACCAGTGGCACACCCCTATTCATTGTGGGGGGGTTTCTGGGCTACCAGAAACCTCCCACAATTAATATTCCTTAAAAAAGAGGGGGAAAAATCCCCCCAAATAACTGTATAATTGGGAAAAGGGGTGTGGTTTCACAGGTGCTAGCAAAAGGGGTGGGGCTTCACAGGAGCGCTCACTCACCTTGTTGCATAGAGAATAGGAGCTGTCATTTTTACCAATGAGAAGAGGGGGTGGCCCTTTCTTTCTTCTATACACATCTCAGTCACTAGAGTGACTCTTTAGAGACTGAGATTTGCAAAGAGGAGCGTAAGGGCCACCTCCCTTCACAAATGTGACAGGCCTGTACAAAGAGCAGAGAGGACACTGCTGTGCATGTGTGTATAACTCCAACGGGCCGCCCTGGCAGAAGTGATCTTCTATCCAGAGGGCAGCGTTGGTCTGCTGGAGTGGGTGAATACCCTCATAAAAATAACATTAAAACGGTGAGACTATTAATACAATGGGGGGAAAGTACTACTACTTTCACTGGGGAGCAGGTATTAAAAGAACTTTCAAAGCTGAAAGTGGACAAATCTATGGGACCAGATGGGATACATCCAAGGATACTAAAAGAGCTTAGAGGGGTGCTGGCAAAACCATTAACTGAATTATTCAACCAGTCACTAATAACTGGGATGATTCCAGAGGACTGGAAAATAGCAAATGTCATCCCCGTGCCACATTGCAGACTGTTAAATAAGCTGGAAACTTTGGGATCAGACTTAAAGATAGTTGCATGGACACGATCTTGGTTACAGGATAGACAACAGAGGGTTGTAGTAAATGGAATCCCTTCTGGGGATTGTAATGGAACCAGTGGAGTACCCCAGGGTTCTGTTCTTGGACCAGTGCTATCCAATATCTTTATAGGTGATATTGCCTGTTGTATCGAGGGGAAAATATGAGTGTCTGTTGTATCGAGGGGAAAAATATCCTTTTTGCAGATGACACAAAGTTATGTAACAGGGTAGACACGCCACGAGGGGTACAGAAAATGAGGGATGATCTAGGTAGACTGGAGGAATGGTCACAAAAATCCAAAAGCTCAATATATCATTAATGTTATGTTGGTACCAATGACCGGGTTAGAGGAAGATTGGGTGTCCTTAAGAATGATTTTAGGGACTTGGGCCGCAATCTTAAGGCAAGGACATCCAAGGTAGTATTTTCGAAAATACTACCTGTGCCTTGAGCTAGTAAAGGGAGGCAAAGGGAGATTAGGGAGGTTAATGCATGTAGCAAGAAAGGTTTTGGATTTTTAGAGCACTTGGCTGATTTCTCAGTTAGATGCCATCTTTATTGCTGTGATGGATTGCACTTGAATGAGAAAGGGGCTGCTTTGCTAGGGGAGAGGATAGTTAGAAGGTTGGATGAGATTTTAAACTATTTATGGGATAGACATTGAGTGAAGTAGGGGGGAATTTAATAAGAGTCAAGGGGGTGGAGAGGTGGGAAGGGGAAGTGCAGCTGTTAAGGAGGGGCCATTGTTAAAACCATTAAGAAAAATAGCCTTAGCAAAGGAAAAGGAATAACAAAGGGAGGAAATAGACTTAAGTGTTGCCTGCAAATGCAAGAACTATAGGTATTACTGAGACATGATGTGATGATACACATGACTGGACAGTCAACTTGGAGGGCTATACTCTCTTCAGGAGGGATAGGGTAAATAAAAAGGGAGGAGGAGTATGTCTTTATGTTAAGCCAATGTTAAAACCAAGTATACAGGAAGTTATCTATGAGGGTATTGGTGATAATATAGAGGCATTGTGGGTGGAAATATCCAGTGGTGGTAGAAGTTCAAAGAAGTTGCTGATAGGGACATACTATAAACTAAATATTAGTTTCATTCAGGAAGCCCAACTTCTACAGCAAATGGAAAAGGCTGCACAGCTAGGTCAAGTTTTTTTTTTCAAATCTTTTTTATTTGAAAGTAAAGTAGCAATCATACAATTATCAAGCGTATAGCACATTAGATACATTGTAATACTCATACAAAGTACAATTTCAATGCATTTCTTCAGATTTTACAAAGATCACAATTACACCAGATGTTCCATGCAGATTTCCGTTCAAATAGCATATCACTATATGTGTTCAAGCCTCCTAGTAGAGGTAAAACAAACTACCATATCTCCCACTTCTAAGCAGGAGAGGTTCAAGGGGTTCTGTCTCTACTCATTTCCCTCTATATAGATTGGAGGATCCACCGACATTACTCTCATGATGTACCAAGAAGTGCCTTTAAAGCTATTGTGTATGCTCCGTTGAATAGAAGGAGACAATAAAGATATATATGTTTCCCAAATAGACATAAATTTATTTGCCTTGCTTTCTTTCTCTAGGATCGCCTCAACCCAATCCATCCTAAAGATGTGCTGCAGTTTCTCCTCAAAGAGGGTGAATGTAATTTGTCCAGTCCCTATCCACTGCTGTAATATTGGTTTTTTTGCGGTAGAATGAATAGCTAGTGACAGTTTTTTACACCTACCCTCTGTGTCTCGGGGAGAATTCCCAGAATTGCCCATTCTGGGGTAAAAGGTATATAGGAGATTAAGTGTTCTTCGTGTATCTTTTCACTCTCAACCAAAAGTGTCTGACTAGGGGGCAGTCCCAGAGGTTGTGAAATAAATCTGTTCTAGATGCACCCCACCGTTGACATTTCGTGGGAGGCAACCACGCCCATTTGAAACCTTCTACTGGGGAACAAGTATGTTCTGTGGAAGACATTCAGATATAATTCCACATATATACTAGCATTCATTAGTTTTTGGTACTTGCAAGGGTTTTTTATAACTTGTCCATAGTTAATTGAGGTAATTGGGTCAGCCATTGTTTTAAACCGGTACCTATTGTAGAGTGATCCACCTCCTCTCTTATTAAGTTATAGTGAATTCTGATAGCTTTAGACAGGGGGGAGGGGTTTCTTCAGTATAGTGTCCAATGGGTTACTCAAGTCTGTTTCCGACAATACCTTCAAAACCTGGCTTGCATAGTGTGTTGCCTGAAAATATGCTAGTGGACAAGGTCGTATAACAGGGAACCTCTCCCCTGCCTCTGGAAAGGTAATTGGGAGTTTCTCTACGTTGTGAATAATATGAAGTAATTTAGAAACTCCCACTCTGCACCATTATGTAAAGGGATAGGAGGCTGCACCGTCTTGGAATTCTTGGTTTCCCAAAAATGGCAAAAAGATAGACTTGTGGCCGTTCAATGCAAACCTATGTCTAAGCATATGTCAAGTTTTCCTTATACTACATAACAGAGGTTTTCTCTAATTAGTTTGTCTACTTCGCTGTCATGTTGGTGAAGGAAATATACAGCATTTATTGTTCCCAAAAACTCAGTCTCTATAGAGGTATTCGAATAAATTTCAGTATTGTGTAGCCAATCTCTGACATCTCTCAAGCCCACCGCCAAATTGTAATCCAATATGTTTGGGAAGTTGATACCCCCGTTAGATTTAGGTTGGGTAAGTTTTCGCATACTAATTCTCGCCCTTTTGCCCTTCCAAATGAATTTTCTAAATGCCGATGTCAGTTTTTGAATATCACTCTGTGTAAGAATCACAGGGAGGGCTTGCAATGTGTAGAGTAGTTTAGAAAATGACATCATTTTTAGTAAATTTGCTCTCCCTAGGTAAGATAAAGTGAGGTGCTCCCATGTTTTAATCTCGTTCAGTATGTCCCCCATAATTCTGTCAATATTCAGTCTATAGATGAGTGACGGGTTTTGGGGAATTAAAACACCCAAATATGTAAAGGATTCCCGCTCCCAGGTGAGTGGTATCGTATTACCCCAGTGCGGACACCGCAACCCCTGCTTAAGATATAACACTATAGATTTGGAAGTATTTATATGAAGGCCAGAAATTTCGCCGAATTGATTAATTTTCCCCAGGATATTTGCTAAAGTGTTTTGAGGGTTTTTAATGTAGAGAAGGAGGTCGTCCGCGAAAGCGGTCATTTTTATCTCTCTATTTCCCGACGAGATGCCCTGAAATTCCGGCCACCGCTGCAATAGTCTAAGTAAGGGGTCCAAAGCTAAGTTAAACAATAATGGAGATAACGGACAGCCCTGTCTGGTGCCTCTTTGCATTACTATCGGGTCACTACGTTTTCTATTGATTATAAGTCTGGTGGACGGGGACATATAGAGATATCTAATGAACCCAACAAAGTTGGATCCAAATGCTCAGGAAATTAAAACCTCGAAAAGATGTGGCCACAAGATGATAGGCTTTATGAGTGTCAAGACTCAGCAGCATTTGCTTCGTATTAGGTTGTTGGTGGGAAGCTATAACAGCTGCTATCGCTGTCCTGACCCCTTTTACCAAATGTCTGTCCCTTACAAAGCCCAGTTCATGAGTTGTGACTAGTTGGGGAAGAATCGTCTGTAGACGGTTGGCCATAATTTTAGTTAATATTTTTAGATCCGTATTTAGAAGCATTATGGGTCTATAGGATTCAATATGCTGCGCATCTTTGTTCGGCTTAGGGATTAACACTGTATAGGCATCTGTAAATTCTGGTCTTGGAAGATTGTCTCTATGAATTTTTTGAAAAAGATCCAATAATATAGGGGAAACCTCAACCTGAAGAATTTTATAATACTCCGCCAGGAATCCATCAGGTCCCGGAGTTTTGTGAGATGGCAATCTGGAGATCACCGCTGCCAATTCTTCCGCCGTTATGTCAAGATTTAAAATTTCCCTTTGGGCCGTTGTGAGCTTTGGGAGATTAGCTTTCTCAAACAAGGAGTCCTGGAGGGAGGGGTCTGGGGACTCACCAATATATAACCTTGTATAATACTCCCTAAACTGGGCCAGAATTTGAGCAGTAGAGGTAATAATTTCCGATGTTACCGGATGTTTAATCGAGGTGATGTGTGCTCTAGACTTAGGTGGTTTAGCCATTGTGGCCAAAAGACGGCCAGCCTTATTACCCCATCGGTAATATTTATGGTGAGTATAATCCAAGGAGTGTTTAGCTTGTATAGTTATAAAATCCTCCAATAATTTTTTCGCCTCTTTAAAGTTCCTCAGGGCCTCCTCAGAATTTGTTTCTGCATAGCTTCTAAAGGCAGACCTCACCGAATTCAACAACTCCATTCTTGTGGCCTCTTGAGGCTTTCTACATCTAGCCATGTATCCCATTATATGTCCCCTAATCACTGGTTTTGAGGCTGACCAGAACAGGGCTGTATCATCCAAATGTTCCAAATTATCATCTAAATAATTAGACCACCAACTCTTAAGATATGTTTTAAAGTCAGTTGTCCTGGGAATCTCCATATTCTGTCCACACCAAAAGCCTGTGGGAAATCGAGTAATAGAGTTGTAGGAGCATGATCTGAAATGACTACTTCCTTAATTTGGGCATCCCAGACCCACATAACCAATACTTCAGAGATTAAGGGCCTGATCCAGAGCTACGGCCGCCGTCGCTAGTACTCCTGTGCGAGCGTATGGCCCCTTCCTTACGCCGGCTGAAGTTAGGGTAGCCATCAGCCGG
>WWET01007989.1:0-18837 GCA_011038615.1 Limnodynastes dumerilii | reverse complement strand
GGGGGGTTGTATTTAAAGTGTACAGTATGGGCGTGCTTAGCTGCGTAAATTCGTTCAGCCCATACGTACGTGTGCGTATGAATGTGGTTACGTTGGAAAAAGTTAAGGTAGGGTTTGGGAAGCGTATCTTCACAAAATACGTTCGTGCAAGGGGTGTGCCGAGGGGAGTGTAGCAAATTTACACGCACGAAAATACGCTCCGCGAATAAACGTACGGCAAACGTAGTTCTGGATCTACCCCAATATAATGATTACTGTGATAATCATTGCAACACCCATATCTATCAATGAAAGGAATGACTACGGAGAGGATCAAAGATCCGGTTTTGCTCCGTTCCAAACTCCGGAAGTCTCACCCCTGCCGCAAATTTACACTGTGAAGTAGAGAGGTGGCGTTTCCCGGCTCAACTCTAAATGAATCAGAACGTGTGCAACAAGCAAAAGCAAAGTATTTCCACAGCATGAAAATAAAAACAAAATGAAATCCATCAGTTTGCAGCGTCGCCCTGTGATGTGGTTTGTCTGGGTGCAGACGCGTCTTTACTGTTACTCTGAATCAGCCGTGAGTCAGCCACCTAACTAGAGGCCCAACCGCGGGAGTATCAGAGAGACTAGAGATATGTGACGCCCCCCCCCCAGCCAGAAAGGAAGCCCGGTCCAGAGGGGAGCGCACGCAAGCTCTCGAAGCGTATCCTTTGCTCGCTCAGAAAGAATCCGCCCACAATCGCGCCTTTGCTGCAGACACAGGTCGGACGCATTCACAGATCCGTGTTCACGAAGTACGCGTTTTTACGCCCGCACATAGCTAGGAAACACCCATAACGCTCCCCTCGCACGGACGGGTTTTCGGTGGCTTACGCCTCCATAGGGCACCCTCATCTCTACATGTGTACTTTACTAACCACACCCTCAAAAGCCCATTTACATACCTTCCCCCCGCCCACTTTCACGTAACGTCTAACGCACGCAAGACAACCACGCCCCTCTGTACGCATGTCACTAAGTGCGATTCACACGTCTGTGCCTAAAGTACTTATGTGCGTAAATACTACGTAACTTGCGTTGAAAAAATTACTTTATTAATCCGCTTCTAAAAATACGCACGCAACACCATGGAAAAACGTATCTGTGAATATGGTCCGTCATGTCTCAGTGCAGAGGGCCGACCCACCACCATTTATTTCAGATCATTGCTTTAGCGTTTCATACTTCAAACACAATACTAAAGTTATGCATTCACTGCTGGAGCCTGCTGCAGATGTAAAATCAATCTGTCTGCGTCCCGTCCCGTCCGTCCGTCCATCTATCTAATGTCTCATATCTATCTATCTATCTATCTCATATCTATCTATCTATCTCATATCTATCTATCTATCTCATATCTATCTATCTATCTATCTATCTATCTATCTATCTATCTATCTATCTATCTATCTATCTATCTATCTCATATCTATCTATCTATCTCATGTCTATCTCACTATATCATATCTATCTATATCAATCATATCTATCTATATCATATCTATCTATATCATATCTATCTATCATCTATCTAATGTCTATCTATCTATATCTATGTATTTATTTATCTATCATCATCTAGCTATCAGTCATCATCTATCTATCTATCTATCATCATCTATCATCATCCATCCTGAGAAATTGACTTTTAACGACTTGAGTTTGAAACCCTCTATAAGTCCATAAAGAATATTTCAGGCAGCAGTTGTGTCCATATATTTCAGGCAGCAGTTGTGTCCATAAGTTTATTTTCCATAGGAGTTTATTTACACGTTATAATGTACATTGTCGCTGCACACAGGGCAGGCGTCTGTACAAGTTAAGGCAATAAAGCGTCACATTTGGACCCTAACTGCAGCGAGACAAACACTTAAATTCCTCCGAATAATCGGCGTCATTGTTCTCTTTACACATGATCCGGCGCGCCGGGCGGCACAAAACCATTCCATGATGGGTGGTAGAAACGGCGAGCCTCTGTATAGAAAAACACAGGCATCTATATACATACAGCAATATACACATACATTCTACACCTCTGGGACTAGAGCATCTCTGCAGCATCGGGTTATCATAGTATCAGAAAGCCCCAAAAACTAGTATAACGTCCGAGTACACACTGACCGCTAAGATCAGACAGAAGCACTGTGTCCTGTGAGGTCAGCCTCAGCATTATACCTAGGGGAGGAATACAGAGTCACGACCATTATTATCTGGCTCCTCACTTATTGAACCGCATCCGTAACAGACACCACCATGTTATAGGGTAATGCATGCTCTCAACTGAACACCCCCGTGTAACGTTCAGAGATTTGGGGGATTATATATACACACACACACACTGATGGAATTCCAAGTGTCTAAGATCTAAATCACGTTTGTTAATTTCATCTGATTTAGCATTAAACATAAAAATTGCCAATTTCCCTAAACCCCGCGTCTCCATATCACGCATCTGAAGCTGGGCGCACACGACGGGCTTTTCTCAAGATCCAATATTTTTCTTTAAGCGATTTTACAAAAGATATTAAGACCCGATCGGCACAACGACGCATCTGTACTCGCCATACGCGATTAACTGTCCGATCGGCGATTTTCTCTCCCATAATCCCCCACGCCACCGATATCTGACTCTACCCAACCACGAAGGCAGCCCCAGTGCAGGAAGATGAAGAAGAATCGCGTGGAAGAAGGAACCGTCCTCATACACTCCGCATGATTGAAGGGATATCGTGACACGGATTGATCGTTAAAATTAACGGTTGCAAAGATCCGATCAAACGGGGGTTTTATACTGTGCAACGGTCAGGAACGATCCTCTCCGCGTACACACTCCTACACCCAAATATTGTGTAATCTGAATTGGATGAAAAACATGGCTACACACCTGTACAATCATACAAAACAAAAAGCGCTAACTGAGGCAGTGTCAAGAAGTAAACAAAGGTAAATAGGCTTAAAAGAACATACTTCAGCTGCCAGAAGGGTCTGATCTCCCTAAAAATAAACCCGGAATAATAAGCACTTTTTTTTTATATTCCATATGAGACATGACGGCTCTTTCAATGCCATTAACGAGTTAAGCCACAATAAGCAGCCAATTCCTGTGTACACACTATACCAGGACCAGCATATTCGAGATCATCCTCACTCCTAACCATCGTGACTGCGTACACACTGTACAGATATCCGTCTATGCTGCACAGGAGAGGCCACAAGAGCTGCCCCAGCAGAGCAGGTTTTCCAGATCTCCCCCCTGCACTGTACGTAAGTCTCCGTGGAGCTTTTCCACAATGCACACAGAAAGAATCCCAGCTAACAGATCAGAACACATCCCGCCATGCAGAATGGGGAGCAATGAGATCTCTGAGAGGGGCGGGGCTAAGGTGACAACTGTCTGGTGGTGACAGTATGGGCTTTCTGTCCCTCTGTGGAGCGCGGGTCACCGCTGAGAACAGATCTTTTTCGAAAGGGCCGTTTCCGACACCGCATTTGCGAAGACGGAGCTCAGAAACTTCCTTCCCGGCGCAGACAGGTAAACACCACTCTATTTCCCGAAACCCAATGCTAATTCTTACCCCAACACTCCCCTCCCTGCAGCCTAACCCTAAGACTCCCTTCCCCACAACCTAACCCTAACACTCCCCCATAACCTAACCCTAAGACTCCCTTCCCCACAACCTAACCCTAAGACTCCCTTCCCTGCAGCCTAACCCTAAGACTCCCTTTCTCCGCAACCTAACCCTAATTCTCCCTTTCTCCTATCCCTCCCCTCCCCGCAGCCTAACCCTAGGTCTCCCCTTCTAAGCTTCATAGCCTTCCCACAGCCTAACCCTAAGTCTCCCCTTCTCCCATACATTCCCTCCCTGCAGCCTAACCCTAAGACTCCCCTCCCCGCAGCCTAACCCTAAGACTCCCCTTCTCCCATCCATTCCCTCCCTGAAGCCAAACCCTAAGACTCCCCTCCCCGCAGCCTAACCCTAAGACTCCCCTCCCCTGCACTTAACCTATCCAGTTGTCGGAGCGTCGGGAACCGCCGGGATTTTTGTAATGAAGCCATCTTCTAAAATATAGCGGACAAATAGCTGTCGGTAGTATTTCGATAAAAAAGTGTTCATAGCGGTGCACGCAACCCCTCTCTGTGTAACCATCCAGACAGAAGACAGACGCATATTGACCCCATAGAGCCATCTCAAGTTTTCCACTTGATTTTACAAAATAAAAGTTTAGGGGTTGCTAGCGGCAACATATCAGATCCTATCACTTGAACTACTTCATTCTTGAAAATTAGTGCTAACGTTTGATCGGCTCATTAGATCTACACTCTGCAGCTATAAGACTGAATCCATTACATGACATTTCATATTTTTAAAGGTCTGATTTTTCTTTAATAAGATCAAATAAGGCAAAACATTGATATCTGGACAATGACGACAGACGGTCATCAATAACGCACATTTACGGATATGAGGAGTCTGCCAGCGACACAGAGGGGATCTGACGTTCATTCAGGACCGGACGTCAGAATCCTGTACGCAACACACAATCGTATGCACATGGCTGTTACGCATCGGAACGCAGCACGTTCGGTGCTGGACTCTGTGATGGGCCGGTCTCATGGCGTGACGATGCGCCATGCACACGTGGTTTGCTGGGGGAGGTATTTCAATCGTACAGTTGGGGCGTGGCTAAGCCCGTACGTACGATCCTGCACTATGAACGCACAGGGGGGGTGTGTGTAAACGTTAAGGTAAGGTTCAGGACAGTCCACATCCCTCGCACGCACAGAGTTTAGGATCACACGATGGGCTGTATTCATACCTAAGAGTGAATTAGGTGCGGACAGAACTCCTCCAGCCTACCCCTAACACGCCCCCGATTTTAGGTACTTAAGAATGTCATAGGGCTGAGTTATCTTACCGTGCGCGGTTTCCTTCTTAAGAAGGACATTGCCCGTCTCCGCCTTATCTATATCCCTTCCCCCTCCCACTTCTACCTAAACACTTCTATCTAAACTACTCTGTAAAGACCACACGGAGGCGATCTACGTATCTAACTGGTATGTAGATTGCGTAAATTACCTGCGTAGGTCACTTCGCAATTACACGCACCCAAGAAGCTGAAGCTTCTTAGGCGTGAATACGAGCCAACGTCTCTTCCGTACAGCGAGTCATACGGAGGGTAAAGACGGGGACATTTATACTGTTTTAGAGAACCGAAAACACAAGTTGTTTCATATGAAAGAATTGCTGATAACATTCACAAAATGTATCTTCAAAAGCTTTGTAACACTGAGATCCTGTAATACTGGACACCTGGGGGCCTTTGGCTGAATTGGCCCCTTCTTCTGTCCGTAGGTTTATTGGCAAATACTGAAGGAAGTCTGATTGATTTTAAGGTGAACGAAATGTAGTCTATTGCTCTCCATTTAGTCACGTGGGATTCTAAAGCAATGGATGTGTATGGATACACAGTCACGGGGCTGTGATATGCACGCTTACACGCTAACCACCACCATTAACCACGGGGCGGAATGCGTTACAATTGGTTAGCATAACCGGTGGCACAAACAAAGCGCAAAAATTGGCCACAAGTCGAGGGTATAATCAGGAGTCCCGATCTGTTCTACGGTTCCTAACCCGCTGTCATGGTAAATGTTATAAAGAATGCTTCATACTGCACCAATTTGTGTTTAAGGTTCCGGCAGTGTTTTATGAACTGAAATGCGTTATGTGAACGAGTATAACACTAGCAGGAAGTAAAACCATATCCTGCAGCCCCGTATAAATGAAAGACCAACCTGGTGGCTTTATAAGGAGGTTGTATATATTCTTTAGGAGGAAGATAAAGAGTAGAAACGCGTTTCGCTTTGCGATATGCACAAACACTGCATAGTAATTTAAAAAGCCCTTATGAAGCGAGACAGGAACGAGATGCGTTTGAGGAAAACAGAGGCAGTCAGGGATAGATTGTAAGCCAAGGTAACGTTCACTATATATCGTCCTATAGAACAGTAGATACACGATCGCGCCTCTCAGGTAGTCTAGCTTTTGGAAGAGCCATTTTGTTCTGCATGTTCTACCAAGAAGTACAGAATACCAAAAGTTCTCATTGTCCAAAATAAAGATAAAATAAAAATATTTATCTGCTTATAGAGCATTTGGATATTTTTTTTTTTCAGTCTAGAAAAAGTTACGAAACGTTAGTTCGCTTCAGTCGTGCTCTTAGAACGCAAGTGGTATTCGTCCCTGCTCCCTTTACAGCGACTGACCCTCCGGCTTTCCTTGTCAAACATCTGCTGGAGTTTTAAAGCGAGTTTCTTGTCTTCCTCCTCTTGGTGGAGCTTCTTCTCCGCCTCCCGCCACAGCCTCTCGAATCCGCCCTGGCCGCAGCTACCGGTCACCGTGACCCGCAACCGCTTGAAGGCGCCGTTCTGTTCTACGTGTTTGGTTTTACAGCGTCTCTTTTTCCCTCGGCGCAGGGGGAACGCCGGACTGACCTTTTCGGCGGCGGAAAAGGCGGAGCCATTCGGTGGGTTCTTTTTGTGCGCCCGTTTTAAAGGCTTTAAGGCTGGTTTAAGGGGTTTCCCCACCAGGCTTTTGCACTGAGAAATTGTCTTTTTGGTGGAGGTCAGCCGGGATGCCAGCCTGGTCTTGGCGGCAACGTGCGCACTGGTATCTAGATAGTCGTTAATTGCAATAGGTTCAGAGCGCTGACCTTTAACCTGGAAGCTGTCGCTACAGGAAAGCGATTGGCTCTTTAGATCACAATTATTGGGCAATGGGTCTTCCTTACTGGAGGAGGGTAAAAGTTCTCCAGCGGCATTTACGGCACTCAACTTGGCCTGGTTAACCGGCAGCTCTTTGACGGCTGCGACTTTATTTTGTACCACCAATCCGTCCTCCATCGTCAGCGTTCCTTTGGACATCATCTTCTTCATTTGACGGTCCTGGAACACCTGCTCCCACTTCTTTAGAATCATGGGGCTGGCCTCATAAGTCGTTGGCTTCTGCAAGTTCCTCCGCAGGTTCCTGGGCGTGGATTTGATGATGACGGGACTTAGGACCCTGCCATCCGGAAGCCTCTTTGGCGGGGTGCAGGGGGAGCAGACGATGGGCTTGAAATGGTTGAGCTCCTCGGAGATGCTGTCGTTGCTCTCGGGGCTGATGGACCGTTCGGGTTTATGGAGCGGGGTGAAGGAGTTGAGGGAATTCATAGGGAGACATTTCTCCGAGGTAAGGACAGGAGCGGAGAACGATCGGCTGTTCTCTGTAGCTTGCAGGACGCCAATGATGCCGGCCGAGCTGATGCCGAGAGAGGGAGCCTGGAAATACAAGAGAACACATTGTGGCACATTAGTCAGTATGGACGTATAAGAGCACCGGGGCCACGTGTCTGTATTTGTCAGACAGGCAACTGAATCTGAATGCTAAATGACCAGCAAACTGCCGAATACCCAGTACCCAACAAGCCATTATATCCATAAAATCAAATGCAGAAATGTTACTCTCACATGGAAATTTATGCCCAGCCACCGAACACTCTCTGCTATAGGTCCTAACCTGACGCATAATTATAGGGGACGTGGCCGCTACAGGCCCGGAGAAGAGGGGGTCCCATGGCAGCCGCTCCCCTTGCACTGTAAGAAAGCTGCCAGCGGATGACCACTTAAAATAGCGCTCGCCACTCCATGTATGAGTGATGAGCGCGGACTGCAGCGACTGACGATGGTGCGATATGGCGGGTCTAAACGCACATAAAAACATAGAAGAAAAAGTGATTTACAGACACAAAGGGCAGCGGCTGAAAGAAGAGCACTAAAAACATGCTACAAAGATCAAAGGATCAAATACAGTTTTAGGTCACCAGAGGTTAAAAAGAAAAAATATGTGGAGATTGCGGTTATAATGGCCCTTTTACGAAAGCCGTTTTATACCAGCCAGTTCCGTACTGACTCTCAAATCCATCGCTTCTGCCTCACCGAGGAGAAGAAATTGATCATCCCCAGGACAAAGACGCAGCGGCGAATGGTAACAATTTAATCCTCACCCTAACCCTCCCCTTCCATTACCCTAACCCTCCCTGTAGCCTATGCCTAAGACTCCCCTCCCCGCAGCCTGACCCTAAGACTCCCCTCCCCGCAGCCTGACCCTAAGACTCCCCTGTTATACCTACCTGTCAGGTCCGGTGCAGCAGTGGTTTCTGAATGAATGGGTAAGTATGCGGAATAATACATTTGGCATACTATACTATACGTACCCATTCAAACTCTCTAATCAGTAATATTTTCAAAACAGATACAGATGAAAATGAGTTTTTGGCTGCCTGTATTTGGAAAAAAAATGGAAGTTTCGTTGTGGAGAATGAATCCCAGAGGTTCTTATCTGCCATCAAATTCTGTGTTTCTAAACCATATCAACCAATCAGCTTTCATTTCTCACCTCTGCTAGCCCCTCAGAAGCTAACTTCTGATTGGATGTTATGCTTTATACTGACTTGCTTTGGTATTAACCCTTTAATGTCTGGAGGGGGGGGGGGTTGGAATGAGTGTGGTGAGGGGGTGGGGGGGGGGGGTTTGGAATGAGTGTGTAATAACAATGAAAAACAAAACTTTACTAATTTCCCAAAACATAATCTTTAATAATGAAGGCGCCTTGCTCTAGTCTTCCGCATTTAGGCACCCAGCAGCCATCTTTTGACACCAGTAACGTCAACGCTCTACCTGGCTGAGCACTGTCCCTTCCGCCATCGCGTGATACGGCGTCAGCAGCGCCTCACCTTGGATTTATGAAGCTGAGACGCTCTCCGTCGGCCTAGCGGGAAGCTCTCGTTTACCGTCTCGCTGCAGCTCTGACTGCGTTCCAGCTTGGACTGAATGCACCTGGCGGACAGAGGACAAAGACGCTATTTTAGTGAACAGGCAGAGGATGTGGCCGGACTACACTGTGTTACACTTTAATCTAATCTCTTGTATTTAGACATCACTGGTGTTTGTAACAGCAGAGGAAACCGGCTGTGCGTGCAATAAACCCTTCCCCGTGTATCCCAGCCTATATCTCCAATCTTACATTCCAACCAGTTCCTTTAGTGACCCTTAAACCCTCAAGAAGACTCCAGAAACAAACTAAGGGCCGTATTTGGACTAATGGACGTCTAGCATACACGGTACGTCCGTACCTTTTTTTTACTATTGCGCAGGTGCAGTAAATTTTTTACGTAATTTACGTATATATTTTCCTTGCGTAGATTGCGTATATGCGGTCTTAAAGAATACGGCCCTAACTAAATCTCAATATCAAAAAAAAGCAAGTCTTAAAATAAATAAAGGTCATAAATGTTTTGCTTATTCTACAACCGTGAAAACGACAGAGAATTTATGCAATGCCCAATGCGTCCGTACCCTGTCCATACGCAAGGAACGCAGCAGATAGAGGAGGCATTCCGTGCAGTAACAGCCAATGAAGACGGGGCGTTGCAGCTCACTGAGTACACGGTAGGCAGATCATACAGTAAGGGACTGGCTAAGCCCTTGCGTGCGATGCAGCATCACGCGCTCCATATTACGAAGGGTGGGTGCTTAAGATTTCAGGTAGGGGTAAAAACACGGAAGCTCCGTACAGGCGAGGGGAGTGTGCTACCCTCGCATGCACTGACTTTCGTATCACGTGCACATACCGTATTTCCCCATGTACAAGACGCACCCCTGTATAAGACGCACCTTAATTTTGGGGTCCCAAAATTAAAAGTGCATCTTGTACATGGGGAAAAGCTCCCTCTCCCCTTTCAGGTTTTCTTGCCTTTCAGATCATCCAGCGAGCGGGACTGCGGCCAGAATATGGCGTCCTGCGGTGGCTGAGACTGGGAAATGAAGTCCCGCGATCACAGCCTGTAACCACGGGACTTCATATCCCAGTCTCGGCCACCGCAGGACTTCATATCGTGGCTGCAGTCCCGCACAGTGGATTATCCTTAAAGGTAAGAAAACTTTGGAGGGGAGGGAGCTGGAGCATAGACTTCATTTTAGCATCCAGCCGCTGTCTGACCAGCGACCAGTGGCGCTGGTCTGGAGTCAGACTGCGACTGGATGCTAAAATGGTAACGCACCCTGTTTTTGGACACCATATTTTTCCAAAAAAGGTGCGTCTTATACATGAGGAAATACGGTAAGCCCATTCCGTACATGCGTGCGATCTTTATTCATTCAGGATCCGGTTCAGGGGTCTCCAGGGGCAGCTCGGTGAGTAGCGACTCCTGACGCTAGATCACACACGGAATATCCTGGAACCCATGTGACCCGCTAATAATGGCGCCCTACCATGTAAAGCAGTTCGCATTGCTCCGGGAGACGAAAGCAGATCTGTGATTGGTCCTCACGGGGGACGGTTCCTCGTTCTCCGAGTCTGAGAGGGGCTGCGGGTGCTGGAGGAAAGAAAACAGATATTACGCAGAGCGCTAACGTGTGTGTCCTTGACACAACAATCCGCCATATCCACGACCGGATCTTAACTTACAATTGTACGCTCAATTACTTGACGTTGGAGCTTGGTATTACATTGGCGCACTAACGCAACACAGCTCTGCCGCTGCGCATCTTAATGCAACAGATAAACCCAGAGCTGCACGCGAAGAAATCGGAACTCAGGAATCCGTTCTATGATATTACATTTCATCAAAGTCATTTTAGTGTAATTCCGAACTCCGGGCCGTACGCAGACTACCTGACATATAGCATATACGTCCGGCGTTTAGCGGTTTTTCCTACTGTGCATGCTTAGTAAATTTTTTACGTTATCTACGTATCTTTTCCTTACGTAGATTGCGTAAATGCGGCCTACGCAGGTAGAGGAAGGGGGGTCGTGGCAGTGAAGGTCAGGACACACTGAAGGTTTCTCCTGACACTGTGACATCGCTGATCATAAAAGCTAGAAGTTCCCAGAAATCCCATCACCCGATATGTTGCTGTGTCACACAATTCTGAGGCCATACACACAGACAAGACGTCTAAATATCAGTTATAACGCGCACAATCATCGTCAGAAAACACTCCAGGGTGTACCCTGCAGCCTGATCATCGGCAAAGCAATGACCCGATTCTATTTACTACAGGTGACATTGGCCTCCCCTGCAATTTATCATGGTTTCACCCAGGTGTAACTTTCCACCTGTTTTCCTCTTATTTTCAAACTCTGGATCCTGTCCATCATCCCTCAATCGGTCAAATCAGGAACGATTATTTATATTTTCTGTAATCTTGAAATGCTCTGCATTGCCTTGTGTGCATAGGACACCGTACACATTAGCGTCCTACCATCACATGACACAGCTTAACGGCGATTCTGTCCTCCGTGTCTCTGCTTCCCCCCGCAGCGTCCTCCATCAGCCGCTTCTGACTCATCGGATCCTTGGCAGGGTCACCATCCCCCTATAAGACACCGGCGTCAGGAACAGAGCAGCCCTCAGGAGAACCCTACGTGGTGTAATGGAAGAGCTATCTAGATGATCACCCCCACAGGTGGCAAGTAAAAAGTCATGTAGCACCCTGTACATAGGGAAATACACAGGCTCATGTAGAACCCTGTACATAGGGAAATACACAGGCTCATGAAGAACCCTGTACATAGGACTTGTCAGGAGATGGCACCAGAACCTTATGTGGGCAAATTACTATGAGATCCTATAGATCCTCCAGAGCACAGACCAGTTCCCAATACACAGCTGGCATGCTGTCTGTTACATGGTGGCACTGGGCATAACAGGGTGACAGGTAAGGGACATGGTGGCACTGGGCATAATAGGGTGACAGGTAAGGGACATAGTGGCACTGGGCATAACAGGGTGACAGGTAAGGGACATGGTGGCGCTGGGCATAACAGGGTGACAGGTAAGGGACATGGTGGCACTGGGCATAACGGGGTGACAGGTAAGGGACATGGTGGCGCTGGGAATAACAGGGTGACAGGTAAGGGACATGGTGGCACTGGGCATAACAGGGTGACAGCTGCACAAGGTTTAAAGATTTCTTACATCATTTCACATAGAATACAGGTCCTGTGTGTCTAGGAGTATAAATGGGGAGTATGGGGTGTGTTAGGGTGTAATGAGTAACATATACAGTTATATGGCATAATACGGGTCAGGGCGTTACTGGGTGTAATAATGTGATGTAGGGAGTAACATGGTGTGAGGCGGTTTCATGGCATATGACAGGATGAGAGATGACATTCTGCATTACAGTGTGAAACAGGGGGTCATTACATATCACACGGTATAATAGGGTGTCATGACACTGCAGGATGGCACAGGGTGTATTGGGGTGTCACAACATGTTACAGGGTGTAATAGAGTAATATGATGCAACATGTTATGGGATGATATGACATGTTACAGGGTGTCATGGGGGCGATATGACATGTTACAGGGTGTCATGGGGGCGATATGACATGTTACAGGGTGTCATGGGGTGATATGACATGTTACAGGGTGCCATGGGATAATATGACATGTTACAGGGCGTCATGGGGGTGATATGACATGTTACAGGGTGTCATGGGGGCGATATGACATGTTACAGGGTGTCATGGGGGCGATATGACATGTTACAGGGTGTCATGGGGGCGATATGACATGTTACAGGGTGTCATGGGGGCGATATGACATGTTACAGGGTGTCATGGGGGCGATATGACATGTTACAGGGTGTCATGGGGGCGATATGACATGTTACAGGGTGTCATGGGGGCGATATGACATGTTACAGGGTGTCATGGGGGCGATATGACATGTTACAGGGTGTCATGGGGGCGATATGACATGTTACAGGGTGTCATGGGGGCGATATGACATGTTACAGGGTGTCATGGGGGCGATATGACATGTTACAGGGTGTCATGGGGGCGATATGACATGTTACAGGGTGTCATGGGGGCGATATGACATGTTACAGGGTGTCATGGGGGCGATATGACATGTTACAGGGTGTCATGGGGGCGATATGACATGTTACAGGGTGTCATGGGGGCGATATGACATGTTACAGGGTGTCATGGGGGCGATATGACATGTTACAGGGTGTCATGGGGGCGATATGACATGTTACAGGGTGTCATGGGGGCGATATGACATGTTACAGGGTGTCATGGGGGCGATATGACATGTTACAGGGTGTCATGGGGGCGATATGACATGTTACAGGGTGTCATGGGGGCGATATGACATGTTACAGGGTGTCATGGGGGCGATATGACATGTTACAGGGTGTCATGGGGGCGATATGACATGTTACAGGGTGTCATGGGGGCGATATGACATGTTACAGGGTGTCATGGGGGCGATATGACATGTTACAGGGTGTCATGGGGGCGATATGACATGTTACAGGGTGTCATGGGGGCGATATGACATGTTACAGGGTGTCATGGGGGCGATATGACATGTTACAGGGTGTCATGGGGGCGATATGACATGTTACAGGGTGTCATGGGGGCGATATGACATGTTACAGGGTGTCATGGGGGCGATATGACATGTTACAGGGTGTCATGGGGGCGATATGACATGTTACAGGGTGTCATGGGGGCGATATGACATGTTACAGGGTGTCATGGGGGCGATATGACATGTTACAGGGTGTCATGGGGGCGATATGACATGTTACAGGGTGTCATGGGGGCGATATGACATGTTACAGGGTGTCATGGGGGCGATATGACATGTTACAGGGTGTCATGGGGGCGATATGACATGTTACAGGGTGTCATGGGGGCGATATGACATGTTACAGGGTGTCATGGGGGCGATATGACATGTTACAGGGTGTCATGGGGGCGATATGACATGTTACAGGGTGTCATGGGGGCGATATGACATGTTACAGGGTGTCATGGGGGCGATATGACATGTTACAGGGTGTCATGGGGGCGATATGACATGTTACAGGGTGTCATGGGGGCGATATGACATGTTACAGGGTGTCATGGGGGCGATATGACATGTTACAGGGTGTCATGGGGGCGATATGACATGTTACAGGGTGTCATGGGGGCGATATGACATGTTACAGGGTGTCATGGGGGCGATATGACATGTTACAGGGTGTCATGGGGGCGATATGACATGTTACAGGGTGTCATGGGGGCGATATGACATGTTACAGGGTGTCATGGGGGCGATATGACATGTTACAGGGTGTCATGGGGGCGATATGACATGTTACAGGGTGTCATGGGGGCGATATGACATGTTACAGGGTGTCATGGGGGCGATATGACATGTTACAGGGTGTCATGGGGGCGATATGACATGTTACAGGGTGTCATGGGGGCGATATGACATGTTACAGGGTGTCATGGGGGCGATATGACATGTTACAGGGTGTCATGGGGGCGATATGACATGTTACAGGGTGTCATGGGGGCGATATGACATGTTACAGGGTGTCATGGGGGCGATATGACATGTTACAGGGTGTCATGGGGGCGATATGACATGTTACAGGGTGTCATGGGGGCGATATGACATGTTACAGGGTGTCATGGGGGCGATATGACATGTTACAGGGTGTCATGGGGGCGATATGACATGTTACAGGGTGTCATGGGGGCGATATGACATGTTACAGGGTGTCATGGGGGCGATATGACATGTTACAGGGTGTCATGGGGGCGATATGACATGTTACAGGGTGTCATGGGGGCGATATGACATGTTACAGGGTGTCATGGGGGCGATATGACATGTTACAGGGTGTCATGGGGGCGATATGACATGTTACAGGGTGTCATGGGGGCGATATGACATGTTACAGGGTGTCATGGGGGCGATATGACATGTTACAGGGTGTCATGGGGGCGATATGACATGTTACAGGGTGTCATGGGGGCGATATGACATGTTACAGGGTGTCATGGGGGCGATATGACATGTTACAGGGTGTCATGGGGGCGATATGACATGTTACAGGGTGTCATGGGGGCGATATGACATGTTACAGGGTGTCATGGGGGCGATATGACATGTTACAGGGTGTCATGGGGGCGATATGACATGTTACAGGGTGTCATGGGGGCGATATGACATGTTACAGGGTGTCATGGGGGCGATATGACATGTTACAGGGTGTCATGGGGGCGATATGACATGTTACAGGGTGTCATGGGGGCGATATGACATGTTACAGGGTGTCATGGGGGCGATATGACATGTTACAGGGTGTCATGGGGGCGATATGACATGTTACAGGGTGTCATGGGGGCGATATGACATGTTACAGGGTGTCATGGGGGCGATATGACATGTTACAGGGTGTCATGGGGGCGATATGACATGTTACAGGGTGTCATGGGGGCGATATGACATGTTACAGGGTGTCATGGGGGCGATATGACATGTTACAGGGTGTCATGGGGGCGATATGACATGTTACAGGGTGTCATGGGGGCGATATGACATGTTACAGGGTGTCATGGGGGCGATATGACATGTTACAGGGTGTCATGGGGGCGATATGACATGTTACAGGGTGTCATGGGGGCGATATGACATGTTACAGGGTGTCATGGGGGCGATATGACATGTTACAGGGTGTCATGGGGGCGATATGACATGTTACAGGGTGTCATGGGGGCGATATGACATGTTACAGGGTGTCATGGGGGCGATATGACATGGAGGGACTGCAAGAAATCAGTGTAATAATAGGTAGTTATGTGGTATAATGGATTTTAAGGTGGGACTTACCTGTAGCGGTATCATGGTCCTGTGTCCTCCTGGTCCCAGCCAGTACTGATGCACGCTCCCTGGTACCGATGACCTATGTGCTGTACACTCAGATACATGTCTGCACATGTCCAGGACATGGAAACTCCCTTCTGCACACAGCTCCTGCACCTCCGTCCTGTAGACTTCTATAGGTTCCTGATTGTCACATTCCTCATCCTATGGGACATAAGGGTCTCCATCATCTGAGATAGGATCATAGGGCCGTATGCAGAGTTTTCCGATATTTGTTACTGCGCGTGCGCAGTAATTTTGTAACGCCATCTATGTTTCTTTTTGCAACGTAAATTGCGTATACGCAGTCTTTAAGACCACGTTTACGCAGTCTACTTTGCAAAAAGAAATGTAGATGGTGTTGCAAAATTACTGCGCAAGCGCATAATCACAAGGGATAAATCCAAATATTTAAAAACCAAACTTTAAATATTCACTCCATTGCTCTTCTAGAGCTGGTCCCTCCATCAGTCTCCACATTGGTTACCTGTATTTTACTGAATCACATACAAAATCACTTAACTAACCTACAAAGCCATCAATAAGACTGCACCTGCATATATATCACTCATCTCATATATATCCCAGCTCTCTCTATCACATTCTCACAGGACATACAGCTCTCTACACTAACCAAATGCTCTGATTCCCAGTCACAGGACATACAGCTCCTCTACACTAACCAAATGCTCTGATTCCCAGTCACAGGACATACAGCTCCTCTACACTAACAAAATGCACTGATTCCTGGTTACAGGACTTTTCCTAGGCTGCACCCACTCTCTGGAATAACCTTCCTCCCCATTAAAACTACCCTCTACTCTCCAAACTTTCAAGCGCTCCTTTAAAACTCACCTCTTCAGACAAGATTACCAAATTCCTCAACCAACTTCTTAAGATTTGTCTACCCTATTAAGTACTTTACTACCTGGTTTTCCTTTCTGTTACAAAGTTACACTTTCTCTTTCTATACTAAAATTCCCCTGTTGTGTGACTGATCGTACAGAGCACTTAGCACAGTTACCATACACCCTGTCAATTTACATATCAATGTCCTATACAGTATAAGCTTGTGAGCCGGGTCTTCTTAACCATCCAGTCTTGTTTTATGATTGTTAAAAGTTAAAAAAAAACGGTGTAATATGATTGCGCTATTTCAAAACCTGTTAATAAATAAATCTATTGAGAACATAGACATCTAATGTCAACCCCATCAACCTTTATTATATGTCTTCCTTTCAATATAGAAGGATTTGACAGACCCCATTTACTCCAGTGTTTGTACCCTTTGCCAATATTCCTCTTACATTGAAGAATGTTTCCTCCTGTACCCTATTATACCCTTTCCATCATATCCCTCTCTCCCTCCTGTACCTGGTTATATCTCTACTATCACATCCCCCTCTCCCTCCTCTACCTGGTTATACCCCTTCTATCATATCCCCCTCTCCTTCCTGTACCTGGTTATATCCCTTCTATCATATCCCCCTCTCTCTCCTGTACCTGGTTATACCACTTTATTATATCCCCCTCTCCCTCCTGTACCTGGTTATATCCCTTCTATCATGCCCCCCTCTCTCTTTTACCTGGTTATATCCCTTCTATCATATCTCCCTCTCCCTCCTGTACCTGGTAATGTTTTTATTGAAAAACTTGCAACATACACTGAACAATACAAAAACAGAAATATAGCATACTCTCCATGCAGTTAAACATAAAAGGAACACTTCACAGAAGGCAAGATCATTTTCTCATACAGAACAGTCCACAACTTCATAGAAGTTATTATAGTCCATAAATAAATGCAAATGATCTATTATAAAACAATGTTTGCATGGAGAACACTTCACACTTTATCAACAAATACAACACCCCAAACCCCTGCAAGCAAACAGGGCTTTCTAGCTGTATGTAAGCCACTTCACTAAAAACTTAACTTTGAAGCAAAATCTAAAGGGGAGTGGAAAGAAAAGAATAGGCCACAGATGGATCAACATCTAAATTCAGCCACCCACTAATGGGGTTTCAGGTGACGCCAGAGCCTGGCCCACCTGACGGCATCCATCGTCCATTTCCCAAATTTTTCCCACCTCGTGCAAGATATCGCCCACAACCAGCTCGAAAGGGAGGACCTTTTGCTGAATGGATACCTGGCAACGTGCATTCCACGTGTAATACCTAACAACTACACTAAGAAAAGAGTGACTGAATCAAACTAACTCCACCTCTTGTGTGCCCCGTAAACCCACTCAGGGTAACTCAGACCCGAAAGGCACGGGAGACCTAAGGAACGCAAAACTCTACACGATAAACTTCTATGTTAAAGGGACACTGAAGCAAGAAATGATCCATCGTCTCCACCTCCCCTGGACACTCCTCACGTGGGCAGCCACGATCATCGGCACCTCTGTACTTCAAGTTCCCGCTAACATAAAGCTTCCCATGGAAGGAGAGTCGGGCAATGTCCCTTAGCTTCGATCCAGAGTTATACCCTCCGAGCAGACATCACCTGGGCATTCCTTCAGTGACAGGGGCTCCCAGAAGTGAGACCGCAAAACTCTTCATCTCCATTCTAGAGGAGCTTTTGACCTCTCCCGTTTCCATATGCCATCTTTTGGTCACTCTCAAACTCAGAGAGACGTAGGCCGGAAGGTACCCATGTGACACTCTAAAGCTTTTAACCGCCCCTCCGCTCATCCAGTCTTTGAGGAAGGGACAAACCCATGCATGAAAACCCTCTACCCACCGAGGAGGAGCCTCCAAAAAGAGGCTTTTTAGGTGAAGTGAAAGAAAAGTGGTAATAAAGAAGGACACTGGGTTTACCATCCCTAGGCCTCCTTCCCTCCTCGGTCTGTAGCTCACAACCCTCTTGATAAGGTTCAACTTATTCCCCCAGAGCATCTGGAAGAAAATGGCATTAACCGAAGTCCACAAAGATTCTGGCAAAATGTACACATAGCTAACATACAAAAAAACTGGAAACAGGTAAGTTTTGATCAGATCTACCCTTTCCCGAAGAGACAGCCGCCATCTCTTCCAGCTCTCAAT
>WWET01007988.1:1529-33010 GCA_011038615.1 Limnodynastes dumerilii | reverse complement strand
TGACCCCCCCCCCCCCCCCCCAACACTAAAAGTCCCCGGAGAGGTTAATCACCTCTCTGTAGCTATCAGCGCCGGGTCCTGCAAAATCAATGGGTGAGTACGCCGATCGGCACACACCCATTCATAAAAAAAATTTCTAAACAGACTGCCTATTCCAAATAGAGACAGCCGAAAAAGGAACTTTCAGCTGTCTCTATTTCAGCCCATCGCAGCGGAGACTGCAGCCAGTTCAGTTGTACTGTTACGTATTCCCTGAAAAAGAATAACATATATTTAAAAATAATTTGGCCCCTGAGCAAGCCGTCCGGGTCACCCCTTCGATAAAGCTGCTGCTGTGGTCGATCCTCTACGTGTCAACCAGTATTATGTTACCTTGCTGGTCCGTTTTAATATATTGCTAATTTATGCCCTGAATGTCTATGCTGTATTTCTGTATTAATATACAGGGTGTTTCAAAAAGCTGGAACTGGTATGAAACCGCTACACAGTATCTCTGCAACGCTAACCACTGGAAAGAGCGGGGCATAGAGGAGCTTTGAATGATCACCGCCAGAGGCGGTGGTAAAATATATGCACCCCCTTTCACGTGGTAAACTATACGCAGAGTGCAGCAGGAGGGAGTCACGCAGCCGGCTGGACGACCGATCATCATATTAATTGGATTTCTTTATGGGCCTATTTTCAGATGTAGGCCTGGGGCTGTGGTCCGCCCTATTTTTAATCCAGCCCTGTCTCCAGGTTCCAATTTCTAGTCGCCATGGTGACATGGCAACCAGTGTTGGTTCAACCCTGTGCAGAATAACCCAGCATATATAATCACTTTATCTCGCTAGGATTTCATTAGATGGACCAGTAAGATGAAGAATGCATGAGCGCAGTTATCAGACATTTGTACATGACCCATTCCATGAGGTAAAAAATACTCTGCTCCTGTGCTTCCATCTGCCAGTTACTATGGTAACCTCAGGTGAATTAAACCAGGTGAGTGACAGTTGGAGGCTCAGGAGCGGAGTATTGTGTGGGGTCATGTTGGAGGGTTTAATATTACCGGCTGCCGTTGCGTTTCTTGTATTGCACTCTTGAACCCCTTTCAGATTGACACTAAAAACCCAGGAACCCAGGTATTTGGTGGTGATCTGACAGGTACCGGGGTCCTGATCCCGGGTCTAAAAACCCAGGACTCAGACATGGGAAAAAAGAAGGGTTTTTCCCGTGTCCGGTGAGGTGACCCGGGTTTTCCCACATACCGGGTCTCATCTAATACACCTGATTGGAGGGATTTGGTAATGTTGCTATGCAACAGTACACAAGTCCCTCCCCGGTGGCCGCGAGCAGCTTCTTCACAGCATCAAGGCAGACCCATATTTTTAGGTACGTTTCAGCTGCGCATGCGTAGTAACTATTTGTACGTACTTTACGTAGACTATACACACGTAAGTGCCTCACGGACGGACTTGTGAATCGCACTTGGGTACATACGTACGGGTTTGCAATGCAAAAATACGCACGTGAAATGATAAATAAAAATGGAGGTATGTGGGCGTGACTAAGATGAATCGCACGTATGGAGGACACACACGCACGCAACTGCTCATGGAAAGTTACAAGTGGTCTATGGAGGCTGAAATCACCAACAGCACGACCGAGAGAGGGGCGTGTCCTGGCGGTGAGGGGGTGTGGCCTGCACCGTGCGTGCGTAGAATTGCGTTCCTTCATGGAAACGGTTCTCTGAATACGGCCCAGAGGCCTTATGGTGAGCACCCAGGCCTCAGCTCTGCCAACGCTCAGGTCCCGGGCGTGAGATGCCGAGGAGTGAACCTTGGTACGATGGTAGAAATTTATGACTCTCTCCAGTTACAGTATAATGATCAGAAAGAGAAAGGTGATGTTCTCCGGTATTTAATATGTCTGTACAGCATTCCTGGCGTTCTCTGCGTCAGTGGAATTCCTTGTTCAATCATGTGACATAATGGTGAGTTTCAGACGTCAAAACCTATAATAACAAAGGTCCGGATTCACAGTTGCGTAGTTTTCGTCTTACGTACGTTGGTTTAAGAATTGAGCCACGTACCATTTCTGTACGTAGACGGCGTAAGCGCGGTCTTTAGGAACTGGCTGGCAGAGAATCGCAGCATCGACCCACGCCCGTCCATACGTAACCTGCCTTTCATTACAGAGCTGTATTTGGCTGCTACCTACAGCTCCCATTATTTGTGTGGGTTCAGTTTTCACGTCTCAGTCAGCCAGAAATCACGCAATTTACAACAAAACCCAAAGCTGAAGTAAGACGAGTAAACCTGGCGTAATGTGTGGGCAGGCGTGAAATGCCATAAAATGCTGATGTGGCTTGGACTGTTTAGAAGCTGTGATCTATGTATATTATACAGAGCTAAAAATATCTGATGACCCCCAGCTGTGTGTTATAAATACACATCCAAACACTGGGCCGTATTCAGAGGTCTGTTTTTCCCGGCCAGTGCCGTGCGTATTTTTAGGTATGTTTCCCTATGTCTTGGCGTTGATGGCAGAAGTAAAAGAACTATGACTATGTTTAAAGATAACAATGGTCATTCATCGACCTTGATGGCCTCCATGCACACAATCGTCATCCATTATTCGCCATCTATGGTTATTTACGTATCCAAACTCAAGAAACGGCAACAATCGGGGTTAGAGGTCAGACTGGGCACCTTTATCCAGCGTTGTATCAGATATCTTTGGCCGGGGAAGATTTTGCCCTTGGTTCAACAGGAACTGAAACCTAAATATATAAGTGTATGACAATGCCGTGGAGATAAGGACAACACTTGACATAACGGCGTCGTAAAGTTTTATGAAATAATTCATTCCACACACAACTGAGCAGAACTGGACTCGTCCTGCAGCAAAGGACTATGGGTACTCGGCCCACTTGTCAGTTTTATGGCACCTACCTCTGTACAGACTGATTAGGATGAGACAAACATGTTTTACTGTCACGAGTACACGTAAATTGTAAATTCTTAGTGGTTTTTGTACCTTACTCTCTCTTCTTTCCCTCTGTGGCTGCGCTGTATGATGTACCACAACCTGTCTGTCTTGTTACATTTCCTCTCTATAGAGAATTAGCATTTTACACCCTGTATATTTATGTATTGGGAGGAAGTAACAGGAACAAATTCAGAATTGTGTACCTCAGGACACACGTATTTATTACCTGATCCAGACTTAAGGTCATTGGGCCTGATCCAGAACAACGCTTCGAAGCGAATTTACGCGTGGCGGAGACGTAAAATCGCAGTTTTGAACGCACTGCGCTTGCGCACCATAGAAAATATGCACATTAACGTAGCGTAATAGTGAACGTATGGGCCATTCACGTATGTGTCACGTAAATACTTACGTGTGGGCGTGCCAATTTTACGTTACTCCAAAATACGTCTGAAATACGTGAAGTAGGCGGGGGGTTGTATTTAAAGTGTACAGTATGGGCGTGCTTAGCTGCGTAAATTCGTTCAGCCCATATGTACGTGTGCGGATCACTGCGGTTACGTTGGAAAAAGTTAAGGTAGGGTTTGGAAAGCGCATCTTGACAAAATACGTCCATGCAAGGGGTGTGCCGAGGGGAGTGTAGCGATTTTATGCGCACGAAAATACGCTCCGCAAATAAACGTACGGCACACGTAGTTCTGGATCTAGGTGGGGCGAGGGGAGTGGAACGAATTTACGCGCACAAAAATACGCTCCGCGAATAAACGTACGGCAAACGTAGTTCTGGATTTACCCCATTGTACGTATGCAATCGAGCATAAGTTACACACTACTAAGTATAATGCCCTCCCCCTGGCGCTCCCCTCTCACTCACGTACTTAGCTAATTTACGTGTTCAGAACCCGCCGTAACGTTTGCGTATCTCTGGTCGTACGTAAGTGCTTAACCCTGCCCATACTGTACAATATAAATGTCTCCCCCCGCCCACAATGCGTATAATCGGCTTACGCAGGGCGTGACAGCCCTATCGTACAGAGTTACGTACAAGTTACTTATGGGGCCAGATTTACTAAGCTGCAGTTGGAAAAATGGAGATGTTGCCCATAGCAACCAATCAGATTCTAGCTGACATTCTCTAGTATGCAGTAGTTAAATGAGAGCTAGAATCTGATTGGTTGCTATGGGCAACATCTCCACTTTTCCAGACCCGCAGCTTAGTCAATCTGGCCAATGATCTGCGTTTCCACAGCCAGACCTCCGCATGCCGTGTGCGTGAATTGGCTGTCGTTATTAAGTCTGGATCAGGCGCTTAGCGTTTACACAGAACGCCTGCACGGACATGGCGGTTACGCTTTATAACGCATTACTAATGATTAGGAATTACGCAAAGTAAGCAATTCTGACAGTAGGGTGTGGCGAGCCGCCCTGCGCACAGCGCCTAGGCATGGTGGGCGGGAGGTAGGCATTAAAATCGCTCAGCTAAGCCCTTACACGCGATCCTCCATCACATAAAGGGGCCTGAGCGTAAAAGTTAAGGCAGCGTTCGGGACATGGGGGGCGCTCTAACCGTTACGAGTAAGTTAGATGAGGACAGATCTGCACCTGACTCACCCACTTGCCCCTAACCTGTCCCCCGTTTTTAGATCTAATGGCACTTACGAGTGTCATAGGGCCACCTTATCTTACCGTGCGCAGTGTCCCTAAGAAGACAGTGGGCATAGGGCCACCTTATCTTACCGTGCGCAGTGTCCCTAAGAAGACAGTGGGCCAGATCCAGAACAACGGTTGTGAGCGAATTTACGTATTTACACGTAAAATCGCCCTTTGGTAAGTACTGCGCATGTGCACCATAGAAAATACGCTCCGTAACGTAGCGTAAATGTGAACGTATGGGCCATTCACGTATGTGTCACGTAAATCCTTACGTGTGGGCGTGCCAATTTTACGTGACTCAAAAATATGTCTGAAATACGCTATGTAGGCGGGGATTTGTAGTTAAAGTGTACAGTATGGGCGTGCTTAGCTGCGTAAATACGTGTTGCCCATACGTACGTGAGCGGATGACATCGGTTACGTGGGCAAAAGTTAAGGTAGGGGTTGGAAAGCGGATCTTGATAAAATACGTACGTTCAAGGGGTGTGCAGAGGGGAGTGTAACGAATTTACGCGCACGAAAATACGCTACGCGAATAAACGTACGGCAAACATAGTTCTGGATCTACCCCAGTGTATCCAAATCCTAGGATCTTAATCAATCAACCATCATACCTGGGTACAATATACCAGAAATTGAACTGTGCCTTTAAGACTCTCTTGCCGTATTTCTTTACATTCCCGTCTAATTATTGCTACTTCCTAACGAAGAAATGATATTTGTGGATTCGTTCCTACTGAATAACAGACTTTTATTTACCAGGTGCTGTTTGCATTCAATAGGAAGATTGCTGGATCTAATTTTATATTACATATTTGCATGTAAGTGTATATTTCTTTTTTAGTGTTGAATAAAATATTTAATTTTACAGAAGCCATTCTACTGTTATTATTATGCCAGCTACAGTTTTGGCGCTCATCATTATATTTTTGTGTTATTTCTAGTTACGGCCCTGGTCGTGGGAGTTGCCGTGCTACATGCGTGCATAAAACCGCTCGCTTAATAAACACGCATCCGGGAATCCGGTTTATCATCATTATCACACTACCATAGGATCTTTATCATACTTTATCATGCTATCACAACGTCATTCTCATATATGTGGAATTAAATATTCTTATATAATATTAATAAATATGTAGCACAGATAATGATTGGAAAGCATTCCTGATCCGATGCTGGATCCCCGCTGTTTCCAGACTCATGCGCACGCGACCTACGACATGCTCACATTAAGGTCTGGTTCCGTCCTCTGGTATTATTGCTTCTGGCTTCATTCTCAGTATTGACATATTTTTGTGCTTACTATATTGATGTAGAAAGAAGCAAAAGTCTTTTTTGTTAAACGGCGACTACAGCGCAAATAAGGAGAGTAAAGCGGATACCGAATTTACATTTCCTGGAGATAGTGACTAGCACCTGCCACCCTGGTGCCAATCAGCTGCCATCCTACCCAGACACGCCAAGGACCTCATGTAGAGTCATGCACATAGCAGGTTTTCTGCGTCTGGGAACATTTTTTAGCACCGTGTATGTAGAAAAAAACTGTGGCCCATATTCAGAGTATGAGACGTCTAACATATAGGCCGGTGTTTAGCGCCGTAGTAAAAATCGCTAAACACCGGAAATAATAAAATGATGTCTTCCCGGCTTTAGTGCAGGAACATACTCACACAAAACAAGCGCTGGATGGTCTTGGAAAGAGATGCAGCAGATAGACTATTTTTTCCTTGCATAACACTGTTTTACAGCCGCTCCACTCTATCAGTCTCTACATTTGTTGCCTGTAACAACATCAACAAGACTGCACCTATATATACCTATCTTCACTCATCTCAAGATATATTCTAGCTCACTCTGTCCCAGGATATACAACTCTCTTTTAAACTCTGATTCACAGTTACAGGACTTCTCCCGGGCTGCACCCACTCTCTGGAATAACCTTCCTTGCCCACTATGACTATCTTCTACCCTCCAAACTTTCAAGTTTTCCCTTAAAACTCAAATTTTCAGACAAGTTGCCAAAAAACGACTTCTTTACATTTGTCTCTTTTATTTACAACTAATTTTCTATTAAGTTTTCCTTTCTATTACATGATAAACACAAACTTACACCCTGTCTCTCTCCATAGTAATATCCCCTCAGTCCTGCTGTGTGACTGATCATACAGAGCACTGTTACCATACACCCTGTCTCTCTCCATAGTAATATCCCCTCAGTCCTGCTGTGTGACTGATCATACAGAGCACTGTTACCATACACCCTGTCTCTCTCCATAGTAATATCCCCTCAGTCCTGCTGTGTGACTGATCATACAGAGCACTGTTACCATACACCCTGTCTCTCTCCATAGTAATATCCCCTCAGTCCTGCTGTGTGACTGATCATACAGAGCACTGTTACCATACACCCTGTCTCTCTCCATAGTAATATCCCCTCAGTCCTGCTGTGTGACTGATCATACAGAGCACTGTTACCATACACCCTGTCTCTCTCCATAGTAATATCCCCTCAGTCCTGCTGTGTGACTGATCATACAGAGCACTGTTACCATACACCCTGTCTCTCTCCATAGTAATATCCCCTCAGTCCTGCTGTGTGACTGATCATACAGAGCACTGTTACCATACACCCTGTCTCTCTCCATAGTAATATCCCCTCAGTCCTGCTGTGTGACTGATCATACAGAGCACTGTTACCATACACCCTGTCTCTCTCCATAGTAATATCCCCTCAGTCCTGCTGTGTGACTGATCATACAGAGCACTGTTACCATACACCCTGTCTCTCTCCATAGTAATATCCCCTCAGTCCTGCTGTGTGACTGATCATCCGTTAGCGGACGTACGCTGTTACGTCTGAAAAAGTTAAGGTAGGGTTTGGGAAGCGTATCTTGACAAAATACGTCCGTGCAAGGGGTGTGCCGAGGGGAGTGTAGCGAACTTACGTGCACGAAAATACGCTCCGCGAATAAACGTACGGCAAACGTAGTTCTGGATCTACCCCATAGCGCTTCCCCTCATATATTAAACCCCTTATATCCTATAGAGTGTAAGTTTGGCCTTCTCACCTACCCAGTCTGTGCGTTAACACACAATCTTGTTTTATGATGGTTGTTTTAAGTTGTTAAGCGTTATGTAAACTGATGGAACTGAAAAAAAAACCCTGTTATTAAATAATAAGTTATATTCATTTTATTTTTTCCATACATTTATCACTATATCTTATCTCCTATAAGTCTTTAGTAAACATTCCACAACAGTCATAAAAATCAGTCTTCCTCTTGGGCACATTCTTGGAAACATCACATTAGTTCTGAACTTTATCGGCATGCACCTAATTATGCTAATTACCAGATGTTGCCTTATATCTCTCCAAGATTCCTCCCCGGTCACCTCATTCCTCTCAGCCGCAGAGCGGGTTTTGGGCAGCGTTAGAGGCTGCAGTCAATATATATTAAATACGTAACAATACATTTACGGAGTTGCTATGAAAATATTCACACCTCCAGCATTTCTCAGATTTCATTTTCTGACATCATGGGATTGAAATGAATAGAATACGGAAGTCGTGAAGCTGATCGACGTGAATTCTATACCCTCCGGCTGAATTTTTTTAGGACATTACAGCGGTGGTTTTTGTGAAAATTCAGAAAATTCTGAAACCTGAGATAGATAAAACAAGTCTGAGAACCAGCTACAGAACCGTTTACCGTTTATTGCTCCTTTGAATTGTGAATATACACAAGTCCTACATCTAGACCAGTGGTGTTTGGTATCATTTATCATCGTATTGGTACTTAGCCGTATTCACAGACGCTTCATAGGTGCGGATGCTTAATAAATGACCCACTGCAGGGTAGGTAATCTACTTACCAGTTCGGTACATATTTTATCGAATATATCGAAAGGGATCTAGGAGTCATTGGGGTAGATCCAGAACTACGTTTGCCGTACGTTTACTCGCGTAGCGTATTTTCGTGTGCGTACCTTCTATACACTCCCCTTGGCACACCCCTTGAATGTACGTATTTTGTCAAGATACGCTTTACAAACCCTACCTTAACTTTTGCCAACGTAACCGCAGTGATCCGCACACGTACGTATGGAGTGCTATTTAATATCTTTATAGGTGATATTGTCTGTGGTATTGAGGGGAAAATATGCCTTTTTGCAGATGACACCAAGATATGTAACCGGGTAGACACGCCAGGTGGGGTACAGAAAATGAGGGATGATCTAGGTAGACTGGAGGAATGGTCAAGAGTGTGGCAACTGCAGTTTAATGGCAAAAAATGCAAAATCATGCACTTGGGGCACAAAAACCCAAAGGCTCAATATTTCATTAATGGCATTACATTAGAATCTACGGAGGAGGAATGGGATCTAGGAGTCATTATTTCCAGTGACTTAAAGGTAGCCAATCAATGTAACAAAGCAATGAGACAGGCAAGTCAGATGCTTGGTTGCATAGGGAGCGGAATTAGTAGCAGAAAGAGAGAAGTAGTGATGCCCCTTTATAAATCATTGGTACGCCCTCACCTAGAATACTGTGTTCAGTTCTGGACGCCATATCTCCAGAAAGATATAAATACATTAGAGACTGTGCATAGAAGAGCAACTAAAATGGTCCATGGCCTTTGTAACAAATCATACCAAGAAAGGCTAGAGGAACTAAACATGTATAGCTTGGAGCAGAGAAGGGAGAGGGGGGACATGATAGCAGCTTTCAAATACATCAAGGCTTGTGACCAGCTAGAGGAGGGTACCATTTTTCAAAAGAAAAGGTGCAATAGAACACGAGGGCATGGATATAAACTAGAGGGTGGTAGATTCAAAGGAACTGTGCGGAAAAATGACTTCACTGAAAGGGTGATAGATAAGTGGACTATTCTCCCATCTGAGGTGGTTGAGGCCAATACAGTAGACCAATTTAAATATGCTTGGGATAAATATAAGGGTATCCTAAATTGTAAAGCAAATTGAGGGTAAATAGGGTCTAGGGTCAGTATAGTTTTCAATAAACAAATGGGCAGACTAGACGGGTCATGTGGCTCTTATCTGCCGTCACTTTCTATGTTTCTAAGTAGAAAGTGGTGGCGTTTCGCTGCCTCGGGGTGCGCCTAGGTAAAAGTGTGAGGGGGAGGGATTTAGATTAGCCGGAGAGGGCGGGTTGGAGGCGGGTAGAGGCAATGTCTGTGTGGACATTGCATGGAGAGAGAGATAAGGTAGCCCTTTGGCAAAAGGTACCTAAAAACGGGGGGGAGGGGGGGGGGGCAGGAAGTCACCCAGATCTGTGAATACCGTCCACAGGCATTTTCTATTTGCAAAGCAATAGACATATTACAAGATGTGGAACGTCATTCACTAAGACTGTTGCTTTATCTCAATGTGTCGTCCAGTTTAAGGCTTATTACAGCTTGGAAACTATCTAACAGAATCACTGTCACTGCGGTCCAAGCAAGTGAATATAAATAACTTTTCCACCTGAAAGTTCATTGAACTCTTATTGGATCTTGGGATATAGCGCAATCTCTATTGTTCCTTATTGACACCGTAGATATTTCCGGTGATGTGTTTTTATTTTAAATGTTTAACTTTTATTGTGTTTTTAGTGTGCCTAATATACATTGTTCAATCAATTCATTTAAATTTAAATTTATCCTGCCGAGAAATGTTTACTGGCGTCTCGAGCGCACCATTATATGTCTTCTTGTAGTAAAATTCCCTGCACTATTTTGTACCTGTTTAAAGGACATAACATAAGGTACAGGACAGAAGCTCCAATGCAAAGAAGAAACAGTTATAACATTATATTATTACAGTATAGTAGGTTAGTAGGATCTGCGCATTGGGTGTAATCCAGAATTAGTAACAAAAGGCGATCATTTGTCTGAGTGTAATGAGAATACGCAGTAAAAGGAATTCTGCATCGGACAGTCTCCGTCTAATGCAGGCCGGCCCACTTGCCATGTGTACAAGGTAGGTATTGAGATTGTACGGTAAAGACTTGGCTAAGCGCTAACATACATTCCGGCAGAATACTTAAAGTAGGGTGCAGTTCTCGGATGCGGTTAGTATACTAAGCTCCTCTGTGGGGTATATAGGAAACCAAAGTCAGTATGTTTGTAAACGCACATAGATCTGTATCTAGTCCATTGTCACCTGGGACCGAATCCAGATTCCTGCATTTTAGGATGTTGGATCCCAGTGCAAAGAATGTCCCAAAACGCTGTGCAAAAATAAAATCACCATTCATTTCACGTTTGTTTTCCTCCATCTCTCATCCAGCAAGTTTATTATTATTTATATTACTGCAATAATTCAGCTACAATTTCATTATTTCAAACATCCAAGTTTCAATCCCTCTGCCCGAGGAACTTGTGGTGGCGCCCTCTAAAGCCACATGCCCCAAACTGCAGCCTCGTCAACTGCGTTTTTTTCCATACATCCGTAATTTACAGAATATAGCTACTACGCATGCATAGTAACTATTTTACGCTATCTACGTAGCATTTTGTTACGTATATTGCGTACACGCGGTCTTTAAAGTTCTTTACTGTTCTTACTCACACGGAGCTGTTCCAGATCTGTGCTTTTCTCAATTTTTTAGGTGGAAACGCAGCGGAAAACCGCTCTGTGAAAATGCAGCATGGGAGTAAGCGCCAAAAGGCGGATGCAAGGCTCCCGGTGTGCCTGTGTCCGCAACCGTGTGCTCTGCACTAGTGGAACACGGTGTTCCCCCATGTTTATATGAGAAAGTGGGTGTCTCAGTGCTTGGCTCTTTCCAACAACCATGAAATGATGTACACACGACTGCATTGTCATCCAATTATCACACTGATCCCACCATAAACAATTGTTTGCTATGATAAAACAAATATAAGAAGGGTTTGAATTTAGAATAATAGTTATCATAATATATTGTACATAGATAAAAATCAGCATTAGCTGTAAACATCCTCCAGAAACTACAAAATATATATTTTTTATGAACAATTTGACGTTTTATAGTTACACAATGCACGAGCAGCTTTTGCCTTTTGCAATGCTAACAGAAAAGTACAAAACAGGTCACGGATTGTCAGCTCTGTAGACAAAGACGTGACCTGTGACTGGTGCCGTTCCGGTTTCACCATAATGTCGTCTGAATCATTGCAGACAAGATACTAATTTAGAAAACATTCATTTTGGCGCGGCTACAATCCCGAAATTTCTAATTTCAACAACTTGACATTTATTCTCCCTGGTACCTGCCGTACCCATGCTTACTACACTCTGCTTTACTTCCCCAGTGTTATACCCGTTAACGGACCACATTAAGCCAGAGGCGCGGAGTCTAACCGCAAGCCTGGTGTTCACCAGAGCCACTGATGGTGGGGATGGTCTTGGCTGCAGGCAAGCGGCAGATCGCAGCCCTCTGGACAAGCGCACAGATACCAAGGACTGGAGACAAGACCTGGAACCAGGGAGCCAGAAAACAAGAGGACTCGAGGATGCAATATGCGCAGGCAAAACCTATTGCTCTGACAGCATAATGATGTCAGTAAGGGGTATAAATAGAACAGCTGTTGAGTAAGTCCAGCAAGGGAATCAGCTATACCTGTGGAATAATGCCTGCAGAATGAGCACCAGGAAGTGAGGAAAACTTAAAGGAGTTCATGTGAGCAGAAAAAACTAAACAAACATAAAGTGCAGTGATCTGAAAAATCCTAACACCCAGTGAGTGGTTAAGGTTAGGAATTAGGGTTAGGGTTTGAGTTAGGATTAGGAATTAAGGTTAGGATTAGGGTTAATGTTAGGATTAGGGTAATGATTAGGAATTAGGGTTAGGATAAGGGTAAGTGTTAGGAATTAGGGTTAGTGTTAGGATTAGAAATTAGGGTTAGGATGAGAGTTAGGATTAGCATTAAATTTAGAGTAAGGATTAGGAATTATTTTTAGGGTTAGGGTTAGCGGGGTGGATTTACACCTAAGTAGTACACCAGATTGGTAAGTAGATTGTCTCCGAGCGGTCTTTAAAGACAGCACGGATTATTTCAGGTAAAGAGAGGCGGAGTGATGTCGCCTTGAGGAAGGTTTGTCTAGAAGGGGGAGGTATTTAGATTGGCCGGGGGGGGAGGGGGTGAGCGTCAATGTCCGTGCGGACATTGCATGAATAGTTACTGGTAAGTGCCATAAGGTACCTAAAAAGGGGGGCGGGATGGGGGCAGAACAAGTGAGTTAGGTGCAGGTCTGTCCACACCTAACTCACCCCGGATCCGTGAATCCGGTCCAGTATTAGGAATAGAGTAATGATTAGGAATTAGAGTTAGGATTAGGAATTTATGATTAGTAATTTCCCCCGGACCCGTGAATCCGGTCCAGTATTAGGAATAGGGTAATGATTAGGAATTAGAGTTAGGATTAGGAATTTATGATTAGTCATTTCCCCCGGATCCGTGAATCCAGTCCAGTATTAGGAATAGAGTAATGATTAGGAATTAGAGTTAGTATTAGGAATTTATAATTAGTCATCTCCCCCGGATCCGTGAATCCGGTCCAGCATTAGGGATAGGGTAATGATTAGGAATTAGAGTTAGGATTAAGAATTTATGATTAGTCATTTCCCCTGGACCCGTGAATCCGGTCCAGTATTTGGAATAGGGTAATGACTAGGAATTAGAGTTAGGATTAGGAATTTATGATTAGTAATTTCCCCCGGACCCGTGAATCCGGTCCAGTATTAGGAATAGGGTAATGATTAGGAATTAGAGTTAGGATTAGGAATTTATGATTAGTAATTTCCCCCGGATCTGTGAATCCGGTCCAGTATTAGGAATAGGGTAATGATTAGGAATTAGAGTTAGGATTAGGAATTATGATTAGGAATTAGAGCAAGGATTGGGATTAGAATTAAGATTAGGGTTAGATTCAAGATTATTGTAATGTCAAACAAATATGTCACCATTACAATATTTGCTTAGAAAGCAAAAGCAAAAAATATTCATTACACACAAAAACGGAAACAGAATAATAACAATAATATATTTTGTATCTATCACACTGAAATATATTTTTTTTACAGGTGAAGACTCGCAGTTTACCCCCCCCCCCCCACGACCTCTGCGAGCTCTCTATAAAGCTCCGGTCTAATCCCTATTACCCAATACCTGCACCACCAGCTGTCAGTAAGAGCATAACTGGCTGTCACCATGCAACCTGCTCACATTATGTATCTCCACTCAGCCAATCACATCGGCATATTAACCTTTTCCTGCCTGATCATCTGACCTAGGCAGCCAATTACTGTTACGGGGCCCAGAGGAGAGGGAGGCCTTGGGGCAGCGGCACTCATACATAGACAGCTTCTTTAACACAGAAATACAGCAATACATGCCCTCCAATACAGCATGGCTCCAATTAGTCCCGCCCACCCGAAATCAGGTCCTGCCTCCTTGCTATGGGGCCCAAACCTATCATGATCCACCCCTGGCACCACCATCATCATCATCATCATGAAAAAGCTATAATGAAGGCAGAGAGCGTCCTGTCCAAGTCACATCACCTCAGCATTCCCAGACAATATTTATACACGTATTGGGGAGTTTCATTGCATTTCTCTGTATGTTGTTTTAATGTTTTTTTTCTGTTCTCCAATATTTCTATAATTATAATCACCGGATTTACACAAATATATTAGGACAAAATGTTTCTTAAATGGGGTTATAGCAATCAGGCTGTCTCATGTGTGGTGCTAGAGATCAATGTGCTATATATACATATATACATACATACACACACACACACTATATATATGTTATATATATATATCTAGTCCAAATGCCATATATACCATATAGAGTATATATACTATATGTGTGTGTGGAGAGAGAGAGAGAGAGAGAGAGAGAGAGAGGGGGAGAGAGAGAGAGAGAGAGTGTGTGAGTGTGTGTGCTGGGGCAGAGAGAGAGTATAGAGAGTAGAGTGAGTGTCTGGTATGCAGGACACAGTGCAATACTTTAGTGTGTACAACATGTAAACAGTGTAGACTGTAAAGCAGCAATGTGTCATCATATCTTCCCTGCGAGAGACAGTCTAATATCGCAGCAACCTTAACAAGCTGCAGCTTTACAAGACCCTGTTACTGCTCTGACAGCTCAGGAGCTCCTCAGATCTGCTCTGTACATTTCCTGCACAAGTTTTACCTCTGTCCCATAAAAGCCTCTCACAATCACACTGCACAAACTACACCGACTGCAAAGATCTCATATCACAATCACACTGCACTAACTACACTGACTGCAAAGATCTCATATCACAATCACACTGCACAAACTACACTGACTGCAAAGATCTCATATCACAAACACACTGCACAAACTACACTGACTGCAAAGATCTCATATCACAAACACACTGCACAAACTACACTGACTGCAAAGATCTCATATCACAAACACACTGCACAAACTACACTGACTGCAAAGATCTCATATCACAAACACACTGCACAAACTACACTGACTGCAAAGATCTCATATCACAAACACACTGCACAAACTACACTGACTGCAAAGATCTCATATCACAAACACACTGCACAAACTACACTGACTGCAAAGATCTCATATCACAAACACACTGCACAAACTACACTGACTGCAAAGATCTCATATCACAAACACACTGCACAAACTACACTGACTGCAAAGATCTCATATCACAAACACACTGCACAAACTACACTGACTGCAAAGATCTCATATCACAAACACACTGCACAAACTACACTGACTGCAAAGATCTCATATCACAAACACACTGCACAAACTACACTGACTGCAAAGATCTCATATCACAAACACACTGCACAAACTACACTGACTGCAAAGATCTCATATCACAAACACACTGCACAAACTACACTGACTGCAAAGATCTCATATCACAAACACACTGCACAAACTACACTGACTGCAAAGATCTCATATCACAAACACACTGCACAAACTACACTGACTGCAAAGATCTCATATCACAAACACACTGCACAAACTACACTGACTGCAAAGATCTCATATCACAAACACACTGCACAAACTACACTGACTGCAAAGATCTCATATCACAAACACACTGCACAAACTACACTGACTGCAAAGATCTCATATCACAAACACACTGCACAAACTACACTGACTGCAAAGATCTCATATCACAAACACACTGCACAAACTACACTGACTGCAAAGATCTCATATCACAAACACACTGCACAAACTACACTGACTGCAAAGATCTCATATCACAAACACACTGCACAAACTACACTGACTGCAAAGATCTCATATCACAAACACACTGCACAAACTACACTGACTGCAAAGATCTCATATCACAAACACACTGCACAAACTACACTGACTGCAAAGATCTCATATCACAAACACACTGCACAAACTACACTGACTGCAAAGATCTCATATCACAAACACACTGCACAAACTACACTGACTGCAAAGATCTCATATCACAAACACACTGCACAAACTACACTGACTGCAAAGATCTCATATCACAAACACACTGCACAAACTACACTGACTGCAAAGATCTCATATCACAAACACACTGCACAAACTACACTGACTGCAAAGATCTCATATCACAAACACACTGCACAAACTACACTGACTGCAAAGATCTCATATCACAAACACACTGCACAAACTACACTGACTGCAAAGATCTCATATCACAAACACACTGCACAAACTACACTGACTGCAAAGATCTCATATCACAAACACACTGCACAAACTACACTGACTGCAAAGATCTCATATCACAAACACACTGCACAAACTACACTGACTGCAAAGATCTCATATCACAAACACACTGCACAAACTACACTGACTGCAAAGATCTCATATCACAAACACACTGCACAAACTACACTGACTGCAAAGATCTCATATCACAAACACACTGCACAAACTACACTGACTGCAAAGATCTCATATCACAAACACACTGCACAAACTACACTGACTGCAAAGATCTCATATCACAAACACACTGCACAAACTACACTGACTGCAAAGATCTCATATCACAAACACACTGCACAAACTACACTGACTGCAAAGATCTCATATCACAAACACACTGCACAAACTACACTGACTGCAAAGATCTCATATCACAAACACACTGCACAAACTACACTGACTGCAAAGATCTCATATCACAAACACACTGCACAAACTACACTGACTGCAAAGATCTCATATCACAAACACACTGCACAAACTACACTGACTGCAAAGATCTCATATCACAAACACACTGCACAAACTACACTGACTGCAAAGATCTCATATCACAAACACACTGCACAAACTACACTGACTGCAAAGATCTCATATCACAAACACACTGCACAAACTACACTGACTGCAAAGATCTCATATCACAAACACACTGCACAAACTACACTGACTGCAAAGATCTCATATCACAAACACACTGCACAAACTACACTGACTGCAAAGATCTCATATCACAAACACACTGCACAAACTACACTGACTGCAAAGATCTCATATCACAAACACACTGCACAAACTACACTGACTGCAAAGATCTCATATCACAAACACACTGCACAAACTACACTGACTGCAAAGATCTCATATCACAAACACACTGCACAAACTACACTGACTGCAAAGATCTCATATCACAAACACACTGCACAAACTACACTGACTGCAAAGATCTCATATCACAAACACACTGCACAAACTACACTGACTGCAAAGATCTCATATCACAAACACACTGCACAAACTACACTGACTGCAAAGATCTCATATCACAAACACACTGCACAAACTACACTGACTGCAAAGATCTCATATCACAAACACACTGCACAAACTACACTGACTGCAAAGATCTCATATCACAAACACACTGCACAAACTACACTGACTGCAAAGATCTCATATCACAAACACACTGCACAAACTACACTGACTGCAAAGATCTCATATCACAAACACACTGCACAAACTACACTGACTGCAAAGATCTCATATCACAAACACACTGCACAAACTACACTGACTGCAAAGATCTCATATCACAAACACACTGCACAAACTACACTGACTGCAAAGATCTCATATCACAAACACACTGCACAAACTACACTGACTGCAAAGATCTCATATCACAAACACACTGCACAAACTACACTGACTGCAAAGATCTCATATCACAAACACACTGCACAAACTACACTGACTGCAAAGATCTCATATCACAAACACACTGCACAAACTACACTGACTGCAAAGATCTCATATCACAAACACACTGCACAAACTACACTGACTGCAAAGATCTCATATCACAAACACACTGCACAAACTACACTGACTGCAAAGATCTCATATCACAAACACACTGCACAAACTACACTGACTGCAAAGATCTCATATCACAAACACACTGCACAAACTACACTGACTGCAAAGATCTCATATCACAAACACACTGCACAAACTACACGATGGATAGATAGATAGATAGATAGATAGATAGATAGATAGATAGATAGATAGATATGAGATAGATAGATAGATAGATAGATAGATAGATAGATAGATAGATATATTTTACATAACTTTCTCCTTTTACCATATACATGTCTTCTAGAATAACTAATTCTTTATAAATATCTAATATCTACATAATAATAATAATAATAATAATAATAATAATAATAATAATAATAATAATGATGATGATGATGATGATGATGACTATTGTTATTATTAGTAGTAGTAATATTGTTGCTATTATTATTCAGTAATAGCCACGCACATTGCAGTGTTAAATAACATATTTGAACTATGTAAAGCTGTACAAACAAATATTTATTTAAATTATTGCCAAAGGAGCTAACACTCTATAGCACGTAATGGGAAAGTCAAGCAGAACAGACAGCGATTTGAGTTACAGCATGTAGAGGGACACAGCTTTCACAACAACGTCATTATAGCCCACAGAATGAGTCTTTAATTAATGAGTGCCCTGGAGCTAACAATCGAAGCTGTAAACGTCAGAGGTATAGTATATAGTCAGAGGTATAGCATATAGTCAGAGGTATAGCATATAGTCAGAGGTATAGTATATAGTCAGAGGTATAGCATATATTCAGAGGTATAGCATATAGTCAGAGGTATAGTATATAGTCAGAGGTATAGTATATAGTCAGAGGTATAGTATATAGTCAGAGGCATAGTATATAGTCAGAGGTATAGTATATAGTCAGAGGCATAGTATATAGTCAGAGGTATAGTATATAGTCAGAGGCATAGTATATAGTCAGAGGTATAGTATATAGTCAGAGGCATAGTATATAGTCAGAGGTATAGTATATAGTCAGAGGCATAGTATATAGTCAGAGGTATAGTATATAGTCAGAGGTATAGTATATAGTCAGAGGTATAGCATATAGTCAGAGGTATAACATATAGTCAGAGGTATAGTATATAGTCAGAGGTATAGTATATAGTCAGAGGTATAGCATATAGTCAGAGGTATAGCATATAGTCAGCGGTATAGCATATAGTCAGAGGTAAAGCATATAGTCAGAGGTATAGTATATAGTATATTCCATTATCACAGCAATATCCTGTAGGTGACACACTGGGAGGGTGACCATTTGTTTGTCAGAGTAAGCAAAATACAAGAGTGAGTTCCAGGAACAGATGCTATCAGGGGCCCATGCTACCCCCTGGTCCCTATCACTGGTACCGGCTCAGCACACAGCGCTGCTGATAACAGGGTGACAACAGGACGTACTGGGCTGATAACCCTATCTGAGGATACCCTGTGCTCCCATTCCCCACCACCAACATGCCCCACATAGACAGGGCAATAGGGCAAGGGGGTGATCCAGCAGCCCTGGCATTGCCCCTGCAGGCAGGGTCTTGTGCCATGTTCCAGGGCCCGGCCAGGGTAACATCAGAACTTGTCACACAACTTGTAAACTCTGCAGAAGAACAATTTACAAGACAAGCCGAGAGCCAAGAGAACGGGGGAAGGGGGACTGCAGAGTCCACACAGACAGATCACCCCCTGCTCCATGCCAATGCAAGGGTGGCACAAGTGCGGGCACCTACAGACTGGCATGGAGAGGGACGGGGGGAGAGGGGGTAGTTATTGGACTGGGCAGTAAAAGGACACGGAATAAGTGTGAATGAACACTACAGCGGTTACAGGACCCCAGCCATCGACACCTGCAGGGGACACAGGGATGGCACTAACTGCCAGGGCATGCTGCGACTTGTAGTTCCACGGCAGCTCTCTGCTCTCTAAAAGTTCATCCCAGGGAGTTACATGATTTATTGTAGTTGCCTGATGCCACTCCAGACACAAACTATTACACCCATGCCCAGTGCTGCCCTGCTAAGTGGCACCCAGGCTGTCACTAGGAGATGCCATCCATCACAGCTGTGCCAGCCACCTGGACACAAGTCACCTGTCACCTGTCACCTGGCTCTCCCAGCAGCGACACACAACAAGAGCAGCAGGTACTTACAGAGGGCAGGCAGCTGCAGAGGAGGGCAGCGAGCAGCAGGGTGGCAGAGCCCATTCTCTCTCCCGAACGTCCCGTGCAGTAATAATCCAGAGAGGGACAGGTCCTCACTGAGCCATGCACAGCGTCTCCGGCACAGCTCCCCCGGCACAGCTCCCGCACAGCGGCTCCCCCGGCACAGCTCCCGCACAGCTTCCCCCGCACAGCCCGGACTCTCTTTAGCTGCACGTTCATTAAGAAACTCACCCAGAGCGGCTGCACCAATCGCTGCCTGAGGAGCTGCAACCAATGGGCGCGGAGCAGGGGCTGAGCTGCCGCTGTCACAGTTGAGAGAGAGAGATTGCACATACTGTATATCACATACTATCTACATGCATGACATATATACTGCACATACTGTATATCACATACTATCTACATGCATGACATATATACTGCACATACTGTATATCACATACTATCTACATGCATGACATATATACTGCACATACTGTATATCACATACTATCTACATGCATGACATATATACTGCACATACTGTATATCACATACTATCTACATGCATGACATATATACTGCACATATATCACATACTATCTACATGCATGACATATATACTGCACATACTGTATATCACATACTATCTACATGCATGACATATATACTGCACATACTGTATATCACATACTATCTACATGCATGACATATATACTGCACATACTGTATATCACATACTATCTACATGCATGACATATATACTGCACATACTGTATATCACATACTATCTACATGCATGACATATATACTGCACATACTGTATATCACATACTATCTACATGCATGACATATATACTGCACATATATCACATACTATCTACATGCATGACATATATACTGCACATACTGTATATCACATACTATCTACATGCATGACATATATACTGCACATACTGTATATCACATACTATCTACATGCATGACATATATACTGCACATACTGTATATCACATACTATCTACATGCATGACATATATACTGCACATACTGTATATCACATACTATCTACATGCATGACATATATACTGCACATACTGTATATCACATACTATCTACATGCATGACATATATACTGCACATATATCACATACTATCTACATGCATGACATATATACTGCACATACTGTATATCACATACTATCTACATGCATGACATATATACTGCACATACTGTATATCACATACTATCTACATGCATGACATATATACTGCACATACTGTATATCACATACTATCTACATGCATGACATATATACTGCACATACTGTATATCACATACTATCTACATGCATGACATATATACTGCACATACTGTATATCACATACTATCTACATGCATGACATATATACTGCACATATATCACATACTATCTACATGCATGACATATATACTGCACATACTGTATATCACATACTATCTACATGCATGACATATATACTGCACATACTGTATATCACATACTATCTACATGCATGACATATATACTGCACATACTGTATATCACATACTATCTACATGCATGACATATATACTGCACATACTGTATATCACATACTATCTACATGCATGACATATATACTGCACATACTGTATATCACATACTATCTACATGCATGACATATATACTGCACATATATCACATACTATCTACATGCATGACATATATACTGCACATACTGTATATCACATACTATCTACATGCATGACATATATACTGCACATACTGTATATCACATACTATCTACATGCATGACATATATACTGCACATACTGTATATCACATACTATCTACATGCATGACATATATACTGCACATACTGTATATCACATACTATCTACATGCATGACATATATACTGCACATACTGTATATCACATACTATCTACATGCATGACATATATACTGCACATATATCACATACTATCTACATGCATGACATATATACTGCACATACTGTATATCACATACTATCTACATGCATGACATATATACTGCACATACTGTATATCACATACTATCTACATGCATGACATATATACTGCACATACTGTATATCACATACTATCTACATGCATGACATATATACTGCACATACTGTATATCACATACTATCTACATGCATGACATATATACTGCACATACTGTATATCACATACTATCTACATGCATGACATATATACTGCACATATATCACATACTATCTACATGCATGACATATATACTGCACATACTGTATATCACATACTATCTACATGCATGACATATATACTGCACATACTGTATATCACATACTATCTACATGCATGACATATATACTGCACATACTGTATATCACATACTATCTACATGCATGACATATATACTGCACATACTGTATATCACATACTATCTACATGCATGACATATATACTGCACATACTGTATATCACATACTATCTACATGCATGACATATATACTGCACATATATCACATACTATCTACATGCATGACATATATACTGCACATACTGTATATCACATACTATCTACATGCATGACATATATACTGCACATACTGTATATCACATACTATCTACATGCATGACATATATACTGCACATACTGTATATCACATACTATCTACATGCATGACATATATACTGCACATACTGTATATCACATACTATCTACATGCATGACATATATACTGCACATACTGTATATCACATACTATCTACATGCATGACATATATACTGCACATATATCACATACTATCTACATGCATGACATATATACTGCACATACTGTATATCACATACTATCTACATGCATGACATATATACTGCACATACTGTATATCACATACTATCTACATGCATGACATATATACTGCACATACTGTATATCACATACTATCTACATGCATGACATATATACTGCACATACTGTATATCACATACTATCTACATGCATGACATATATACTGCACATACTGTATATCACATACTATCTACATGCATGACATATATACTGCACATATATCACATACTATCTACATGCATGACATATATACTGCACATACTGTATATCACATACTATCTACATGCATGACATATATACTGCACATACTGTATATCACATACTATCTACATGCATTACATATATACTGCACATACTGTATATCACATACTATCTACATGCATTACATATATACTGCACATACTGTATATCACATACTATCTACATGCATTACATATATACTGCACATACTGTATATCACATACTATCTACATGCATGACATATATACTGCACATATATCACATACTATCTACATGCATGACATATATACTGCACATACTGTATATCACATACTATCTACATGCATGACATATATACTGCACATACTGTATATCACATACTATCTACATGCATGACATATATACTGCACATACTGTATATCACATACTATCTACATGCATGACATATATACTGCACATACCATATATCACATACTATCTACATGCATGACATATATACTGCACATATATCACATACTATCTACATGCATAACATATATACTGCACATATATCACATACTATCTACATGCATGACATATATACTGCACATACTGTATATCACATACTATCTACAGGCATGACATATACTGCACATACTGTATATCACATACTATCTACATGCATGACATATATACTGCACATATATCACATACTATCTACATGCATTACATATATACTGCACATACTGTATATCACATACTATCTACATGCATGACATATACCGCACATACTGTATATCACATACTATCTACATGCATGACATATATACTGCACATATATCACATACTATCTACATGCATGACATATATACTGCTCACATATCACATACTATCTATATGCATCACATATATACTGCACATATATCACATACTATCTACATGCATCACATATATACTGTACATATATCACATACTATCTACATACATCACGTATATACTGTACATATGTCACATACTATCTACATGCATTACATATATATTGCACATATACATTGATCATTACATATATACTGCACATACTGTTTATCACATACTATCTACATGCATTACATATATACTGCACATATATCACATACTATCTACATGCAGCACATATATACTGCACATATATCATATACTATCTACATGCATCACATATATACTGCACATATATCACATACTATCTATATGCATCACGTATATACTGCACATATATCACATACTATCTACATGCATCACATATATACTGCACATATATCACATACTATCTACATGCATCACGTATATACTGCACATATATCACATACTATCTACATGCATTACATATATATTGCACATATACATTGATCATTACATATATACTGCACATACTGTTTATCACATACTATCTATATGCATCACGTATATACTGCACATATATCACATACTATATACATGCAGCACATATATACTGCTCACATATCACATACTATCTACATGCATCACGTATATACTGTACATATATCACATACTATCTACATGCATGACATATATATTGCACATATACATCGATCATTACATGGTCCCAGGCTGTGCACAGTTCACTCTCTGCTTCTTGTAATAGTATCCGGAGCCCATGTCAGGCTGCAGTATAAATTGTTCATCACACAGAGGCACAGCCTGAGTGCTGGGTGAGACATTCTCTCTCTCGCAGGATAAATGCACCATGAATTCTCCGGCTGGATTACTTTATTTGTGTGGACGGATTGGCCCCTGTGGGTATATTCTGTAGCCACCTACATACAAATCGGGGTGCGGAGAAGTGGGAGAATGAAATGATGTAGACTGTATAGTGAGGACGTGGGAAGATTTCTCCGTTGTATCCGGACTGTCCCCATTTTAAGTCAGGACAGCTCAGAAATCTTAAGGCGACATCTACCATAAGTTACCCACAAGGCAACCTAGGGCCTGGCGATAGGGGTTCGTGGCCGCCCAGGGTCCAACACTGTTAATCACCCTTATCAGACGAGAGCTATCATTTCCGACATGCAGGCCCTTGGGGGGCCCCAATCCGGCATTTTGCTTAGGGCCCCGTGAGTTTTAAATCTGGCCCTGGTTCCTCAGGGGTAGAGACACGAGCGCTGTTATAAGCTGTCCCACTCAGTTCCTCTCCCAGTCCCACCCATCCAGACTCGGGCTCCGCCTCCTTCCTATGGGGTTCGAGTGCATCACCTCCCCCCCCCCTGCCAGAGAGAGTCCCCGCAACAACAGGTGGCTTTTGAAAGTAGAGACAGGCAACCATTTTAGATTTTTCTCTTTTATCAATGGGTGAGTACACCGATGGGCCTACTCACTTATTCGTTTTCGGAAGCACACCTGCCGCAGGAGAGGTAAGTAACTCTCGAGGGACTTTTAGTGTGAGGGCAGGGTTAGGGTCTGGGGAAGGGAGCGGGAGGGTTAGGGTAAGAATTAGGGAAATTTCACATGCCCCCAACCCCTGTTAAAAGCACCATTTGGCGAAACTCTGGATCGAGCGCATTGCGTTCTGATTGGGTTACATTGATGTTCGCTCATACACAGATTGGAGGAGCTACGAACCGCCCTAAGGGGAGTGGACCGGATCCACTCTTAATAACGTACCTAAATATTCGCAGGCCGTGTGCGTATCTTGCCTTTTTTTGCGATGTGCATATGTGCGATCCAGATGTTACGCGCCAGAACCGTGAGATGCATAAGAAGGGGCGGTGCCACCACTCCATAAGTAGGAAGTTAAGAAAAGTGGGCGGGGGGAGTCATGTAAATAAGGCAGTAGGGGCGGGGTTTGCAAAGTACGCACGAACATTAGTAAACTCTGCGCAAAGATACGCACAGAGAGTTAAGGTCGGCGCACTTGCCGCTTAGTTGCGTATTTTGGCGAATCCGCGTGTACGTATTTCCTTATCTGTGGATTAGGCCCTGTGAGAGGATTGGTGGAAGTCTGAATACAATCCACGGTTCATAGTATTTAGAGAGCAAGAAATTGGCTCCGGAATGAACCTCGTTGCACTGCAGAGAGAGGAGGAGCACAGCGTGTGAGGGGGCGGATGATCTCTACATTGCACAGTAACTAAGGGCCTGATCCAGAGCAACGCTCGCAAGCGAGCGTACGCTCATCGTAAGCGAATTTTCTGCAAAAAATTCGCAATGCGCATGCCCAGTATGACAGCTTCCGGTCGCCCGAGCGTCATGAGCGAATAGCGGGCGTATCGTTAGCGTATTTTTCGCTCGCTGGGCGTATTTTTTTTACGATGGTCGGCTGGGCGCCTATCTGTGGATTAGGCCCTGTGAGAGGATTGGTGGAAGTCTGAATACAATCCACGGTTCATAGTATTTAGAGAGCAAGAAATTGGCTCCGGAATGAACCTTGTTGCACTGCAGAGGGAGGAGGAGCACAGCGTGTGAGGGGGCGGATGATCTCTACATTGCAGAGTAACGAAGTGAGGCCGTGCAGGGAATATCTGCATGCAGAGGAGCGAGGGGCTTTGTGTGCAGGAGTAATAGGCTCCATTTTCTGCAGACACAGAGGAGCTGATCCAGTTGCCCTCCAACATGACCCATTCCATTAGCTACAAAGTACTCTGCTCCACAGTTTCCAGCTGTCAGTTACTATGGTAACCACTTTTGTTGAAGAGACAAATCGTTTTTTAAATATCAGTTAATTCATTTCACCAGGTGAGTGACAGCTGGAAGCTCAGGAGCGGAGTGTATTGTACCTAATGGAAGGGGTCATGTTGTAGGGCATGAGTTTGTAGGAATTACTCTAGGGGCCAGATTTACTAAGCTGCTGGAAAGGAAAAATGGAGATGTTGCCCGTAGCAACCAATCAGATTCTAGCTGTCACTTTCCTATTACATACTAGAAAATGTCAGCTAGCATCTGATTGGTTTCCCGCAGCTTAGTAAATCTGGCCCTAAGAGGTGTACACCTGATTCTGGACACGTGTCACAATGTCACCCTCCCCTAACCCTAACCATCCTTGTCCTGCAGCCTGACCTTCACCCTCTCTGCAGCCTAACCCTCCCCTCTACACAGCCTGACCTTAACCCTCCCCTATTGTTAACCATCCTTGCCCGGCAGCCTAACCTTCACCCTCCCCTCTCCACAGCCTAACTCTAACTCAGGGTTGCCGACTTTTCAAAGCTTCCCTCTGGGAGATTCCGGAGGGAAACCATAGATGCATGCAGGGGGCGGGGCTTAATGGTGCAATTTATGCAAATTGCATCATTATGCTCCCCCCTTGACTATTAGTTACCCCCCCCTGTCACTAGCAACACTAGTAAACTAGTGTTGCCAGGCAGGGGGGCAGGACTTGAGGCTGTGGTTTCATGGGATACCAGGAGAACTGGAGAACTGCCCGAATTTCGGGAGTCTCCCGGACATTCCGGGAGAGTCTGCAACTATGTCCTATCTAGGAAGGGGTACCTTGTTGAAATAAAAATATTTGGCATTCTACCCGTTCCGATTTAGAAATATTCTTTATTTAAAGGCCTTCGGCACTGATACAGCAGCGATTAAGCCGTTGACTGTATCAATGTCAATAAAGGATTACTGCAATGCCCCCCCCCCCCTGCAAAACATCATCTGGAAACATTCAGTTTGCACATTGTAAATTGTCCTCTCCCCACAGCTCAAGAACCTGGTGCCACATTTGCTCCTGCTTTGCTGTTGTGCTCTACTGCGGATCAGTCACAGAATTTTTATCAGTCCTTGGGGTTTATTCAGTGATATTTGCGAGATCAGATTGGATTAATTTGTTCCCAGTTAAGGGCTCCGTCCCCTTTGAGTATCTATTTATAGTTTTAGGCTTTTTAGATAAATCTGCTGTATGTTCAGCCCTCCTAAACGGGATTGGTTATATTGCATTTGGTTTTATAACTTGATGGCTCTTCATGTCAGCACGGAAATCCAACTGAAAAGCAGAATTATGAATTGCCTGCTGGAGCAGAGCATTCCAAGTCATGACAAAACGAGAAGTCCGCTATCCGCCCTGGATGCGAGTGACAGGTCTATAAAAGGTATTTATAGACCAGGGTCATCACTACCTGACCATCATCAGTCTCTAATGTATCTATGTCTTTCTGGAGATATGGCCTCCAGAACTGAACGCAGTATTCTAGGTGAGGGCGTACCAATGATTTATAAAGGGGCATCACTACTTCTCTCTCTCTGCTACTAATTCCTCTCCCTATGCAACCAAGCATCTGACTTGCCTTTCTCATTGCTTTGTTACATTGATTGGCTACCTTTAAGTCACTAGAAATAATGACTCCTAGATCCCTTTCCTCCTCGGTAGATTCTAATGTAATGCCATTAAGGAAATATTGAGCCTTTGGGTTTTTGTGCCCCTAGTGCATGATTTTGCACTGTTTGGCATTAAACTGCAGTTGCCACACTCTTGACCATTCCTCCAGTCTACCTAGATCATCCCTCATTTTCTGTACCCCACCTGGCGTGTCTACCCGGTTACATATCTTGGTGTCATCTGCAAAAAGGCATATTTTCCCCTCAATACCACAGGCAATATCACCTATAAAGATATTAAATAGCACTGGTCCAAGTACAGAACCCTGGGGTACTCCACTGGTTACCTTACCATCCCCAGAAGAGATTCCATTTACTACAACCCTCTGTTGTCTATCCTGTAACAACCCTGGACCCACCAACATACATCATGTTCCAGGAGCTAGCATGCCCTTTATGGACGGTGACCTTTCTATAGGTCCAAGGCCGCGAGTTCTCTTATCACAACAGTCCTTTGGAGAAGCGAGGACTCAGGAGGTTTAACGTCCTCGTTAATTCCAATAACTTTCCTACGTAGGTGATTTATTACAGCAATATGCATTTGTTCTCAGCATCCTCTATAGATCTGTGTAATGCACAAACGCACACACACAATGGCCTCTCGCATATATAACATAGGACATCATTTAAACATCTGACACCACAAAAGAAGAAGGAAGCTAATTAATCTGAGAGGAGAGAGCAGTGCTGATAATGATGTGCAAATGCAGACATGATCTGCAGGAAACAATGCCATAAATAGACTCCTCGATCCCATTGCTCCTCCATAGTTTCTAATGTGGTTCCATTAAGGATATATTAAGCTTTTGGGGTTTTGCAGCCCAAGTGCATGAGTTTGCATTAAACTGCGGTTGCTGAACAATGAACTTGTCAACATTAGAGTATTCTATCAGGGTAACGACCCTGTCTGGTAAAAAGATGTTGATCTGTCAGCGCTGTCTGCCTTTTATCTGTAACCCTAAGTCCCCCTTGCTGCAGCCTAACTCTAAGACTACCCCCTTTCCCCCCCCGCAGCCTAACCCTAAGACTACCTCCCCGCAGCCTAACCGAGAATAAAGGGTTAGGGTCAGGCTAAAAATAAAGATATTCAGAGCCAGATTTTCTAAGCTGCGGGTTTGGAAAATTGGAAATGTTGCCCATAGTAACCAATCAGATTTTAGCTGGCATTCTCTAGTATGTAATAGGAAAGTGAGAGCTAAAATCTGATTGGTTGCTATAGGCAACATCTCCCCTTTCCAAACCAGCAGCTTAGTAAATCTGGCCCTCAGTGTTTGTGTGCAATGAATCTTGAATTTTCCCTGCATGCAAAGATAATCTCATTCTTTTGCACCCATCACATCACAACATGGTTTGTCCAGATGCTGGTTTGCACCTATTAATGCAGTTACTCCTGACTCTGGATCAGCACCACTGTGTTCAGTGTACGTGAATATAAAGGACCCTAATGCTTGTGGCACAGGTGCAGATAACCTGCAGCTTTCCAGCTGTTGTGGAAGGATCATTACAACAGCTGATACTGGATGTCAGATCGTGTTCATGTACAAGTCAAAGGTTATTGGGAACAGTGTACCTATTATGTAGACCTCCAGAGAGAATTTGTGCCGTATTAAAAAATCCGTTTTCACGTGGAGTTGCGTATTTTTAGGTACTTTTGTAACTGCGCATGCGTAGTAATTTTATTTACGTAAATTACATAGACTATACGCACGTATGTGCTTTAGTGACGGACATGTGAATCGCATTTGGGGACATACGTACGGATGGACGGCGCAGAAATACGTACTTGAAAATTTACATGAAAGTGGGTGGGGGGAGGCATTTAAATGAACGCTTGAGGGCGTGGCTATACTGAATTGCACGCACGGAAGACATAGACGCACGTAACTACACACGTAAAGATCAGAGTGGTCTATGGAGGTGTAAGTCTAGGATTGCACTGCCGGGATAGGGGAGTGTCGGGGGTGTTGGTGGGTGTGGCCTTTCTACCTGCGTGCCTATAATTGCGTACTTTTAGAAAACGGATCTCTGAATACAGCCCCTAATGTCTTTATTTATGTTTATGCAAAAAATACAGCGTTACCTAAAACAAAAGCTCCAGAGGGTAAAATACACACTTTAAAATAAAGTTGCATAAAGTATAGAAGTCTCTCTGATATTCTATGCTCCGAACATCCCCAAGTTGATGGCAGTGACAGGGTGGGTACGATGCCCCCAAAGAACATGAAAATATTTCGATTATCAGACGTGTGTAAAATGAAAGGAATATAATCCATTTTATTGCTTCAGCCGGTAAGGAAGGAATCGTATCGGGAGCACTGTAGAGACATGTCCAGGAGCATTGTGTATTGAAGCCTTGTTACAAGCACACAATGGTCATTGAAAGGGAATTAATCTCCTGAATTTCTCTTGGGTGCCGGCCATATTGTCAGTGTGTTATTTACACTGCATTTTTATCTAATAGCTTTTACTTCCTGATCTGATATGCTGGATACTAATAATTACTCTTGTCACTGGACTCTAAGGTGATACGGCGTGTGTGTGTGTGTATTTATGTGTGTGTGTATTTGTGTGTGTGTGTGTATTTATGTGTGTGTGCGCGCATTTATGTGTGTGTGTGTATTTATGTGTGTGTGTGTATTTATGTGTGTGTGTGTATTTATGTGTGTATTTGTGTGTGTATGCATTTATGTGTGTGTGCGCGCATTTATGTTTGTGTGTGTTTGCGCATTTATGTGTGTGTGTGTATTTATGTGTGTGTGTGTATTTATGTGTGTGTGTGTGTGTATTTATGTGTGTATTTGTGTGTGTGTGTGCATTTATGTGTGTGTGCGCGCATTTATGTGTGT
>WWET01007987.1:15919-29506 GCA_011038615.1 Limnodynastes dumerilii | reverse complement strand
CTAGTTCCTTTAAAAGATACCATAAAGTAAGATGAACCGTGTTGTATAGTTGTTTGATAGGGATATCTAATGTGTCAATGTAAATCTCTCAGGTGGCAAAGAAATGTCCTGTTTTGCGTTCCCTCTCCAAGGCTGCCTCCAACTAATCCATCCTGAAAAAAACGTAGAGTTTTTCCTTAAAAAGTGTAAAAGGAGGAGCTGTTGCTAGTAAAAGATGTTTTCCTCTTTTAAAGATGCGTTGCCTTTCAGGTAATATTCCCAAAATTGCCCAGACGGGATCAAACGGAGCATAGTTGACCAAGTTGTCCATACTGTATTTATGAACCAGAGCCCAAAAATGTTTAATAATAGGACAATCCCATAAAAAATTATATAAATTTGTTTCTTCAGCATTACAACACGAGCAGCAGTGAAAGCAAGAAATGCCCATAGGAAATCATTTAAATGGGGATAGATAAGAGTGATGGAAGGTGTTACAGAACAATTCTGCATATGTACTGGCAGAGAGCAATTTATAAGTGTTAACCAGAGCTGTTAAAAAAAAAATTTGTAATTAAGTGAGGGTAATATTTCCCACCACTGGAAAGCTTGGTAGAGATCCAAAGAGATGGTGTCATAGTTCATTAGATCTCTAATGAACTCTGATCTCTTCATTAGATCTCTAATGAACGCTCTTCGCTATGTTGGTGATAGTAATAAAGTCTGATCCAACAAGTAATGACAATCTTGTTCTTTAAAATTACTTCATTGATGTAATATTGGGTCAAACCAAATGCTAATGGAAAGGTAGAACATAGAAAGTGACAGTAGATAAGAGTCATATGGCCCATCCAGTCTGCCCAATTTTTTTTTATTTAAGCTATACTGACCCTCTTAATTTAACTGAAGATTTAGGATTTTAATCTCAGATGGGAGGTTATTCCATTTATTAACCACCCTTTCAGTGAAGCAATTTTACACACATTGGGCCTGATCTAGACCTACGACCGCAAGCGATCGTACGCCGGTCGGGAGCATAAAACCGGGAGAAAAAACGCACTGCGCATGTGCAGTAGGACAACTTCTGGTCGTCCGAAGGACATGAGCGTACAGAGAGCGTATTTTGAGCGTTTGCTTTCGCCCAAGGGGCGTGCATTTTGTACGACGATAGTCCGGACGCTCGAGTTACTACACAGAGGCGGGGATAGCCATTTAAATTGTACAGTATGGGCGTGCTAAGCCCCGTACGACCAGCGTATCAGTACGAAAATTTGCACGGACGCTTTAAAAAGTTAGGGTAGGGTTCAGCCGCCGTAAGTAGGTACAATCAATGGGAGTGTCATGGGCGTGAAAGTTTATACGCCCGGGCGAACATACGCTACGCTCTCGGGCGCTCGCGGTCGTAGGTCTGGATCAGGCCCATTTCCTCTAAACCTACTATCCTCCAGTTTATACAACTGCCCTTGTTTCATGATATACCTCTTCCTTTGAATAATGCCCCCTCCTGTACCTGGTTATACTCCTTGATATATGTCAAAACTTCTAACATATCCTCCCTGTTCCTTCTCTACTTTAAGCTTTAAATGATTACTCCCTCTAGTCTTTTTAGACTACAGTTACAGACAAAATTGATTCCCACAATGTGCATTAGTGACAGATGCACTTTAAATGCACCCAAACTGATGCTCAGCATTAATACTTATTTTGCCACTTCTTTTACAATGTCACCATAGACACTACAAAAAAAGTTATGTCCTTAACCTCACAGCAGTATCAGACAACAACATCAAGAGAATTGTATGAATATAAAGACAAAGATTGTTTTCAGCAAGTGTAACAATAGCTCAGTATGTGTAGATCAGTCACTGCTACTACATATGGTAAATTACAATTGTCAATGTTGCGCACTGCTAATGAGGTGTTGCAGAACACAGGATCTGAAGACTGTCGCTAGATTGAGCCAATGACATGTATCTATTGCATAATATATGGTGACAGCAGGTAACTCCAGCAAAAGCTTCTAATATGCTGAATCAGTGAAGAGGGAGATCAGAGCTTATTAAATATCTACCGACTTCTACACTTCCCCTATTGCAAGACTCTTTTAACATGCTTTACTAGAATTCATATAGTTGCTGCAGTGCATTCAGTAAACTTTATCAATGTCAGCCTTCCTTGAATCTGTATACTGGTAATCCATAAAAGAATAACAATGATTAGGCAGAGGATTGCCACACCAGTATGCTGAGAGTTATAGCTCCCCAATGGCATTTAGTCCTTAAACTGCTCAAATCTGGATTAACAGCCCTCTAAATTGCAGAGGAAGCCAACACAGTGTACCAATTTCAAATGTACCAGTGACATTTGTCAAGCTGGCCATACAATAGAGAGACCATCGGTCCAACCATCCAATTATCGGGTGATCGAACCAGCGATCACTGCAGTGTGTGGGCAGGGTGGATTTCTAAAACACCCAATAATCTGTCCAGAAATGTTAAGGTTATAACAATAATGTTATTGTTTGGCTCTACAAACAATTATCACCAGCAAGCTTTCTATAAAAGCAGTAAAGCAATGAAATCCCTGCATTGTGCCAGAGATGAAAGACTTCCATCACAGCATTCACATATTAACAGGAGGCCCAGGGCTGCCGTCAGAAGTTGTGGGGCCCAGGATGCATGCAGGGCCCCACCCTCTGTGTGACATCATAAGTGAAATCCTGAAATTCTTTGCTGCACATTGACTAATGATGTTGGGCCCCATCAGCTCCGGTCCTGGGTCAGTAATCCCGACTGTTCTTCCTCATTGGCAGCCCTGAGGAGGCCCATGTAGCCAATCTTTGCAAGGGCCTCCTGTCAATCTCTGTGACTTCTCCCTCTTCAACATGGATTATTGGTCACAGCAGGAGTGGTGAGTGGCACCAATATCAGGACCTTTTCCTAGGCGAAAATCGTCCCAATTATAAGACACTTCCTGCTGGGAGCGATAATTTCTCCAGTGCAAGGCCATCTTTAGACATAACAGAGCAACAATTTAATTAGCAAATCCTTTATTATGTCGAATACTGTATTAAATCGCAGAAAAACAGAAAGTAGAGTTTACATCTATGGAATTCACTGCAAAACTTCTGTAAGCGCCCCCATGTACAGTAGACCAGTACTCAGTTCAGGCACACTGATGCTTCCTCTAGTAAAGCATCCTACATTAGCCAATCACAGAGTTCTTTTTTATCTTCTTCACAGGAGTACGATTAGGTTTGGTCATTAATGTGGGTTCATCGTATGTTGACATAGAGAGAAATAGATGCAACCCACCCTTCTCTACCTGCAGGCCCTTTGCTACACCTAGGCAAAACCATGTTGCAGTATTACAGATAAGAGGTGATGTTTCCTAGCCAAAGTCAAAATAACTGTATAAAATTAAAACTTAATTGCACTAAGCAAAAGCTAACTATTTCCCCTGCATGCTAAGAATAAAATGTATTTGATTCCTTCTGAAATTCAACATGGTTTTTCCCTTGTGTAAATTTCCACCACTTTTCCCCTCTACTCTTCCTTTTCTGTATCCAGTATGGATCTACAGTAGCTATCATCAAGGTTTAAGGGTTTATTATAGAGAAGTAAATGCTCAAATGCAACCATAAACTTTGATGCACTGAATACTGACATTGCAGGAGAGAAAGTTTTTGGGGATGTTAAAGCCCTGAAATCATCTAAAGCCCCGGGCTCAAAAGGCTTCTGTGTTTCCAATAATAAGATATTTGCACCTCTTCTGGTTCCCTCCGGGTCTTCCCTGTTTTAAAGACAGCTTGTCTTCTAGAGAAGCTCTGGAAGCTAAAAACATTGTGATTCCCAGAGAATGGAAGGACCACACCAATTGTGCTCATTATAGAACAATCTCTTTACAACTTATAGACATAACATTTTATGTGACATTCCTGTCAACCAGACTGAATAGGGTGCTTACTGATCTAGTTCATGATCAGGTGAGTTTTATCCTGGACAGACAGAGAAGATGTACCAGAAGGGTCATTATACTTATCCACTCCTTCAATTCTCAATGTTCCCCAAAGCTCATACTTCCCTAGACATAGTGAAAACATCTGATAGGATTAGTTGACCCTCGCTACATTTTGCCACCTCAGGTTTCACAGGACTTTCCTTTCCTGAGTGCAGGCTCTCTACTCCTCACCCTCCAAGGGAGTATCAATTCCTCAAATCAACTGTACCAGACAGGAACTTCTTTGTCTTCGTTGAAATTTGCCTTGGTCATAGAGCGATTATTAGCAAGGATTAGAGAGTCCAGGGACACTGGGGTGGGGCAAAGCTGGGGGAGAGGAATATTCAAAATTATTATTAGCAGACAATGGGGTAAATCCAGACCTACAGGCTAGTTACATTTCATTGAGTAGCGTATTTACACTATCATATTTTCTATGCACTCCCCTAGGCACTCCCCTCCCTCATACTTACTTTGGCCGTTTTATGCTTCCCAAAACCTACCTAAACTTTTCAAAGCATTTTTACGTGGCATAACCTGGCATACCTTTCCTTACACCCGGCATAACCCGGCCCATACTATCCAAATTAAATGTCTCCCTCCGTCTACAAAGCGTTTCTACGGTTGTTGAATGGATGTCCCTGCCCCTTCATTCGTAGTTACGCTGATGGTATATACGTTCAGCGCTACATGTCATAACATCTGCTGCGTGCATGTGTAGTAAATACCAATCGGCGATTTTATGTCAGCGGCTAGTGTAAAATCACTAGCGTACGTAGTTTAGGATCTGGCCCAATATCTTTATAATACTGAGCTCTCATCACACCTCCAAACTCAGACCCAGATTCACAACCCCATCATTTTTTTCATAAGTGCCTAATTTTTCTGATCCTAGCTACTACGCATGCATAGTAACTATTTTACGCTATCTACATGGCGCTTTATTACTTAGATTGCATATATGCGGCCTTTAAAGACTGCAATCTACGTAATGAAACGCTACGTAGATAGCATAAAATAGTTACTATACATGCGTAGTAGCTAGAATCGGAAAATTAGGCACGTATGAAAAAATGACGGGGTTGTGAATCCGTTCCTCTGTCTTTATTCTATCCTATTTCAATATAGCTCTTTCTCTGGTTACAAAATTAGCTTTTTTAAAACCTAGGTCTTCCAACTGCATTTTCCTAAACCTATTGCCGATCCCTTTTTTTTTTTTACTCTACCAGTTGCTCAACCCATGCCTGTTGTGGCTTTGATCCCAGCAATTCCTGTGAATACCCTGTAGATATATATAAAGCCTGAATTTTATTGTAATAGAAGGTAAGATAAATCTCTGTGCCCTCCTAAAGCAGGATTTGCTCTGTGATTTAAGAAATGGGATATCTCCAAAACCCCAATGTAAATTAATTGGAGAGAAATTAACAAGAAAACTGAAATGAAAACAAATAATTTCTATATCACAAAGTGCTTATACATGCAAGATCTTATCTGTGAAGATATGGGACCGGATTCAGACTACCGGACGTATATCATATACCTCCGTATTTTCCTGTTGTTTACTACTGCGCATGCGTAGTGAATTTTTTACGTAATCTACGTATATTTTCCTTACTTAGATTGCGTATATGTAGTCTTAAAGGTCTTAAAGGCAAGTTCTTGATGTGCAAAAAGATACACTTGTAGTAAACCGTAAAAATTTCTCATAATATATATACAGTGCTTCTGCAGTTTTAAGGCAGTGAGGATCTAATAATGGTAACACTAACCAGCCGGCTAATATTTATGAATGGGCCCAATAGCCGCACTGTGTACTGTAGGCAGAATTGAATAACTTGCTTTGCTTGCCCCTCATCACCGGAGTGTCCCACTATCACCCTGATGCATTTCAACTACTGTGTAGTCTTCACTTGGGGGGGGCAGGTCCTTTCCTTCTTTTAAGGATTTGGCAACTTGGATCTTCATGCTATGATTGATCCTTCTGGATTAGGTTATTAACGTCCCATATAATGTAGTGCATAAGGTCCATAATAAACCTTTCATCTAAAATGTAACATTTATAAATGAAGATGAGTAAAAACAATAAGCATTGACAGAGGATACAGAGGAAATATAAGGTGGAACGAGGTAGTAAAAAAAAGACAATAGTGGAATATTGTAATATCATATTAAACAAACAGAAAGATAATGATATATAACATTAAACTTTCTGGGTCCTAGTGCTAAAGTAGTGTGAAAAAGGGAACTTCTGGGTCCTGGTGCTAAAAAGGGGATATTAAGAGTTGACAATTAAAGTAGATAGTGAAAAGACAAAGTTCATTTAGAGTTAACATAGTGATTAAAGCAAATTTGAATATTAAAGTGCATGTGAATAAATATCAAGGAGTAAAGTATTTATTCTAAAAACCACTTCAGCTCAAAAGCTTCATTAAGTCCTGTTGGTGTCAGAGTGTTACAATCATAAATCAATTCCATCTCCTTTTTCACCAAAGTTTCCATAGTGTTGTTACATTTCCAAGTTCAGTCTACTTTTTAAATTTCAATAATTCTTATGACCTGATTGATGTCAGAATAGTTTTTTTCTTTGAATTGTAGGGATAGGACGTGTGTCATAACACATTTATTTACATTTCTAAGGTGTTCCCACATCTTTCCATTAGTTTCCTTGTTGTCTTTGCCCTTGGCGCTTGGATAAAGGTACTTGTTTTATTCTCTTTGGGCCTGATCCAGAGCTACACTGGCCCGCTGGCCGTAAGTACGGCCAGTGTAGCTCTGGAGCACTCCCCCGACACTCCCCCTGTGGCCGGCGTAATTACCCACGCTGTTACGCCAGCTGAAGGCTACCTTAACTTCAGCCGGCGTAACAGTACCTTTAGTTAGAACCTGTGCCAATACACACACCATTTGATTTTATTTCTGTTTTACTATAAGAGTTGGGGCTCTTACTGTGTGTGTGTTACACGCCGCATGGCGCCCGCGGCGTGTAACGGTGCTCCCCCGCTGTCCGCATCTCCCGTCTATTCCTTACCTCATCTGACGGCTGCGGGCAGCGCTTGCTGTCTCTCCCCTGCTCTTGGGCGCCGCCATCTCCCTGCTGACAGCGTCCCCTCGTTCCCATGGCAACCTCCCGCTCTCCAATCAGTATAGGAGGCGGAGGTTGCCATGACTCTGTGTTTCTGCACGCTTCCTGGCGCGCTCTGCTCTCTGTTCCCATTGGCTGACGTATTATTTAAAATCCTAGCAGCAGGTATGCTAGATGCCGGTTATAGCATCTGCTACCCCGTGCTGCTCTCTCTGTTCTTTGCCTCTCTTATCCTTCTTGGTCTCCACTTGCGTTCTTGAGTGCCCTCTGTGGTCCTTGCCTTGTCCCTTGCATTTAACACAGTAGTGTCTTACTTCCCAGTTCTTGCCCTTTCTGCCTTGCCTTGTTTGTTTAACCCTTACTCTCCCTGAGTGCTTGTTTCTGTTGCAGTGATTGTGCTGAGTGAGTTCCCCAGTTAGTCTTGTCTGTCTGTCTTTGTATTGTTTGCCCTGGTCCGTCTGTTCAGTGTTAACTGTTGTTGGTCTAGTGCAGTCCCTTCTGCAACTGCTGCACCTCTTTACCCGCTATACCTCATCCCGTCCCTGCTCGGCCCCATTTCCTTTCCGGGTATCCTCTAAGGTCTGTATCCAGGAGAAGTCTCATCAGCGCCAGCCTATCCCCACCATCAGGGGCCCTAGTGAAGACTCCAGACGGGCACTGGCTCTAATTACTGGTGAGTTACCCAATTCCTCTTTTGTCTACTGTTTTATGTGTGCTGCCAACTTACTCTATCCAGAGTACAGAAACCCTAGCCGGCGTAACAGTTACCTTCCCCCGCCTTTCTTCCATAACAGTTGCGTAGTTACGGCGGGGAACGCCCCCCTCGCAACAGTTAGGGACGCCCGATCCTAAGGATCGGGTTTCAATAACTACACCAGGCAACATCTGCCCGGCACATGCATAGAATGGCATAAATGCCGTTCTTACGCATACGGCCGCCGTGACTAGTGCGGCGGTCGTAGGTCCGGATCAGCCCCTTTGTTTTTAAAGTTTTTACACATGTGCATTTTGGTGCATATTCCGTACCTATGAAAGCCTTTGTACAGGATTTCTCCTTTTGTTTCAGGTGCACATGTTGCACTTTTTACCACCATATTTCTAATGCTCCTCACTTTTCTACAGACAAATGAGGGCTTCTTGTATATTATTTCTTTCAGATCTGGATCTTTGAGAAGGGGATTCCAATTTCTTTTGAAGATATCCTTTATTGTCTTGTAAATCTGGTTGTATTGAGTGATGAACTTGACCTCCTGGAGCCAGATTTACTAAGCTGCAGGTTTGAAAAGTGGAGATGTTGCCGTTAGCAACCAAACAGATTTTAGCTGACATTCTCTATTATATAATAGAAAAGTGAGAGCTATAATCTGATTGGTTGCTATAGGCAACATCTCCACTTTTCCAAACCCGCAGCTTAGTAAATCTGGCCCCTGGTTGTTTTTCTTATTCTTCTTTTCCCCTTTTTCCTTTAAAAGTTATTTTCTTTTACTGCCTTCTACCTTTCTAAACGCCTTATCTATTTCTTTTTCCTCGTACCATTTTTTTTTTAGAAATTGCTCTTTCAGTTCTTTACTGTGTTCTAGGAATATTTCTTTTTCTGTGCAATTTCTTCTTATTCTTGTGTATTTGACTGAGGGGTACAGACTTCAAGCACTTAGGGTGGTGTTCGCTTTCCCTCGGAATTAAAAAAAATTTGTGTCAGTGGGTTTCCTGTATGTTTTAGTGGATATCCGATTTTATTCCCTTGAGGTCCAGGAATTACACTTCTCTCCAATTCACACTGAAACTTGACATTCATATTATTTCCATTTAGATGTTGACAAAATTCTTCTAAGGTGTTTTCATCACCTTCCCAGGCAAATAGAATGTCATCTAGATATTTGTGGTAGGCATTTAGGTGGTTTTCGTTGGGGGATAGTTATAAACATATTGTTCCTCCCACTACACCATAAAAATGTTGGCGCGGCAAGGAACAAATTTGGTCCCCTTCTCCGTGCCTTCTTTTTGGATAAAAAAAAGTCATTTGAAAATCAAAAATAGTTATTAATCAAAATAAAATAAATTTCTTCCAGGACTAAATCTTCTTTGGGTTCAGAGTTTTCCATAATCCATTTGACAGCTTCCATCCCCAAAAGTAATTGATTACGCTATACAAAGATAGAACATCTGCTGTTATTATTCTGCAATTATTATTCCATCTAACCTTCTCAATTTTCCTGATGCTGTCGCCAGTATCTTTCACGTAAGATTTTAGGTGTTTTATGAATGGTTGTAAATATAAATCAATCATTTGTGATAAGTTTGACGTAAGTGACTCAACACATGCCACATTATACAGGATTTTAATAACCTAGGGCCTGATTCACAAGTAAGTAAGAGCAGGATTTAAGTGCATATATTTAAAACCAGTTAAACTGAGCATGCCCAGAACTCAAAACTACGCACTTAAACTGTGTAAGAATGATTTACAGATAAGAATGGCTACTTTTAAATGAGTCATGTTTGAGAATGTAATGACTTCCACATGCGTGGCTAGAAGAACAAGACTCATAATGCAAATGAGCAGCACTTGGGCTACTAATGCACAGTATAGGTGTTGCTTGAGAATCATTTACTGTTAAGAATGCCTTGTGGAAACTAACAAACGCACTAAGATAAGATTACCATTCTTAAGTTGACATCCTCATGCTTAACAGAGAGCCAAAGACTCATGCTTTTCTGTTTGTTCAACCCACAGCTACTGTGTGATTGTAATGAATGCATGTGTTTGCCTTGATAAGGTCTTATCTTTTAAAACTTCTGTTATATTACCATTTTGTGTTTGACTTTAAATTTGAAAGGTAATCATTATATACAGTTATTTGGAGTTTGTGCATGATTTCATTGTTTGTTGTATACATATTTTAAACAAAAGTTTTTTTTATTTAACTTGTAGCATGTTTGCATTGTTTGTGTGAGACCTTGAAAAACAAATTTTGTTTAGGTTGAGTTTATGTAGATATTTATTATTTTAATATTTATGTTATAACAGCTTCCAAAGCTGAATGGTTCTTTCTTAATCCTTCAAAAAGTATTTATGATTTTAATAATTTTCTACATTTTAGCATATTGCAATTTTTTTATAAAAGTTTTGGGTTACGTTTGTTAATTATTAAACGAAGAAAGCCTTTAATCTTCTTCTTAATTGAATCAATTAATGTGTTGCTTTGCTTAGCTGTGAATCATGACAATATTAAAGATCCTAAATATATGCACGATTCTTAGTTGGGAAACAAAGCTGTTCCTAAATACACGCACCTGGAGAAAATAACTTTCTTAGCTCCTAATAAGCTAGGGATGTGGTTAGCATTTTTCTTTAGGATCTGTGAATCGTTCTTATGTATCTGCTCTTTCTTAAGTGTGAATCAGTCCCTAATCCAGAAGGACCAATCATACCCTGAAGATCCAATATGCCAAAACCTGTAAAGGATATGCCAAATCCTTTAAAGATGGCAAGGATACCCCCAAGTTCACCTTGAGATAACTACACAGTAGTTGAAATGCATTGGTGGCGATAGTGGGACACTTCAGTGTTGGCGACAAGCAGAGCAATTGAATCAGTTCTGCTTACACAGTGCAGCTATTGGGCCCGTTCATAATATCATATGGCTGGTTAGCGTTACTATTATTAGATCCTCATTGTCTGCAAGCCATGGCAGCACAGAGCCCTGCTTAATGTATGTATATTTTAATGAAGATTATGAGAAATGTTTATAACATTTTAATTTGATTTAATGATATTTGATGATAACCAAAAGATTCTAAGTGGCGGTTCTTTCACATGGAGGAGAGGAGAGGATCACAGTGGATTCATTATATACATAAAGCCCAAGAGGCACAAATATAAGAAATTTCCCCCAGGTCGGTTGTGGCACTTTATTTCTTCTATGTATATATTGACCACACCTTAACTGGAAGGAACAAGAGAAATTTGAAAGAAGAAAACATCCCATTCATTCTAATATGTCTAAAGCCCAAGAGGCAAATATTGGGCTGGATCCAGAGCTATGCTTTTACTATGCTGTGTACTTACCCTAGCATACCCTCTATGCACTTCCCTAGGCACACCTCTCTCATGTACGTACTTTGGACGCCTTACGCTTTCATAACCCTACCTTAACTTTACACGGCGTATCTGCTCTTGTACATATAGCCCTCACGTAGTTACGCTGCTATGCACGCTCATACTGTACATTTTAAATGCCTCACCCCGCCTTGGAAGGGTAAATTCGGGTGGCGTATGGCTGGCACGCCTTTTCGTAAGTTGAGACGCTACTGATACGTGACTGCCCCTTACGCTATGACATATGTGGCGTACCATCTGCCACATAAGTCATATGCGCAATAAGTACTAATGAGCGATTACGTTGTTCTAGATCTACCCCATTGGGAGTATATAAGTCCAATTACTTATCTACTGTGGAAAACTATCTGCACTAGGGTCTTTTCAATGCTTTCACCTATTGTATTTCATAACTACGTTTGAGCAACAACACATTTTATAACATTATCATTTTATTGGAGAACAATAAGAAAGACTGGTACAATTATGTTTTACTACAAGTGTATCTTCTTGCACATCAAGAATACACCTCAACTTTCTTTTGGAAACAGATAAGATCTTGAATGTATAAGCGCTTTGTGATATAGCAATTATTTGTTTTAATTTCTGACTTTAATTGTAACCATAAGACTTGTCATTGCTTTCTGGACCAGTGTCAAATTTGAGTTGTGTCCTGGCTATTTCCTACCAAGAATACACCAAATTTCAAATAAATTTATACATTAATGCAGACAGGTGCATGAAGTCTAAGGTGGCCATTATGAATTCACTGCTGTATGATTATGCCTTAGCATTTGCTTTACCTCTGAAAAAGTGAAAATCTGCTTCTTTGTGATTAGCCCACTCTCCTGGCCTCATTACGAAGAACTTTATTGATCCAAGAAAAATCCCTTTGTAAACAAATTGATATCCGTTATCAGAATCTGTGATTGCAGGTGTTTCCCACCTCTTCATTCTCCATTACCTCCAGAAAAACATGTTTTACATCTTTCCCATTTCAAAGCTCAGGAATTGGAACAGAGATGACTGAATAAGCCCCATTTGTTTTATGGTGATCCTGGACACTTTCAAATGACGTGCCAATAGTATGAGAAACAAGCACAAGTTTTGGGTAATATTAGCTAGGTTACAAGTTGATGTACTTAATATGGAGGAAATGTAATTTAATTATTTTACCTAAAACTGCATTTACAGTGTTCCGTGCTCTTCTCAAGCTGTCATTTGCCCACCATTGACAGGAATATCTTATTTATTGAACCGTGGTACACTGTGCCATGACAGTTCTCTCACTAAGATTTTGGGCATGAAATAGGGTGGCACAGTGGGCACAGACACTATATTTGACCATTTTGAATAAGTAGCTGCAGTTTTGCAAGGGTTAAATGGTTTCGGGCAATAAATTTTACAGTTGGAATCAACAGAGGGTGTCCACTTGTACTGAACCCACAATTAATTTGCATTGCCCGACATCGGTCTGGGCATGAAATAGGGTGACAAAATGGGCACAGACACTATATTTGACCATTTTAAATAAGTAGCTGCAGTTTTGCAAGGGTTATATGGTTTCGGGCAATACATTTTACAGTTAGAATCAACAGAGGGTGTCCACTTGTACTAAACCCACAATTAATTTGCATTACCCAACATCATTCTGGGCATGAAATAGTGTGGCAAAGTGGGCACAGACACTATATTTGACCATTTTGAATAAGTAGCTGTAGTATTGCAAGGATTTAATGGTTTTGGGCAATAAATTTTACACTTTGAATCAACAGAGGGTGTCCACTTGTACTGAACCCACAATTAATTTGCATTGCCCGACATTGTTCTGGGCATGAAATAGTGTGTGGCAAGGTGGCCATAGACACTTTATTTGACCATTTTGAATAAGTAGCTGTAGTATTGCAAGGGATAAATGGTTTCGGGCAATACATTTTACACTTGTAATCAACAGAGGGTGGTCACATGCACTTGACCCACAATTATTTTACATTGCCCGACATCGTTCTGGGCATGAAATAGGGTGGTAAAGTAGGCACAGAGACTGTATTTGACCATTTTGAATAAGTAGCTGCAGTTTTGCAAGGGTTAAATGGTTTCGGGCAATACATTTTACACTTGGAATCAACAGAGGGTGGTCACATGCACTTGACCCACAATTATTTTACATTGCCCGACATCGTTCTGGGCATGAAATAGGGTGGTAAAGTGGGCACAGACACTATATTTCACCATTTTGAATAAGTAGCTGTAGTATTGCAAGGGTTAAATGGTTTCGGGCAATACATTTTACACTTAGAATCAACAGAGGGTGTCCACTTGTACTAAACCCACAATTATATTGCATTTCCCGACATCGTTGTGGGCATGAAATAGGGTGGCAAAGTGGGCACAGACACTATATTTGACCATTTTGAATAAGTAGCTG
>WWET01007986.1:1464-32987 GCA_011038615.1 Limnodynastes dumerilii | reverse complement strand
ATAAAGAGTATTATTAATCGGTTTTAAAAAGGCTCTATTGATTGTTGTTTGTACAAATGGTTTGAGTTATTACATGCAAACCTTTATTATTACATTATCTTTTTGCATGGTGTTTCTCAATTATGTTAAAATTAGTTTTGTTTAATGTGATTTAGGTATTTTAAGCAACCTATAGCATGTTGTTTAATGTCTATGTGATAACTCCATTGATTAAGTATTGGCACCTTAACTGTCTCAGTATCTCCTTTAGGCCTCCCCAGTGAGCGGACCCGAAGTTTATGACACGTTGATCCTTTTCATGATACTGCATCAAACAAGGCACCGCAACAGCAGGACACTGCAAGTAGGATCAAAACTCCATCTCCAAACTTCTGAGAGTAGAGCACTAGTGAAAACAGAAAGTAACACCTCGGATGAGACATGAAATGTCACAGGCTCCTCTTATCAGACCTGGACCACAGATGGGAACTCTATTAGGTGGGAGCTTCTGGGAACCTGAAGTGTTTAAATTATTAAAGTTGTGCAAAGATAAAAGAGTTCAATTTGTTCATGATTGGATAAGGAATTATATCATGTGCCCCACAAATATGAAAGCAAAAAGGAATTTAAACAACTGGGAATGGGAAAAAAAGACATTGTTTAGTAGCATATTGTATTTTCTGAAATAGTACCAAGATCAAGAAATCCTCTGGCTTCAGTGCAATCCTATCAGATCAGTGGCACTTGTTTGCTCTTGGCATGTATCTGTGCCACCTGACCAGAACCCATTCATCCAGGGGAATGAAACCTTCCAACAGAGGGGCTACAATGTAATACATGCATTCCCCCTGGATGTCATCCGCACTTCCATGTGTCTCTGTATACTCAGGTTGCTATCATACGTCAGTCAGTGTGAGTGGGAGCGGTTGGCAGATGGGCAGAGAGTGTGGCCCTTCACATCTGTTTATCAGGGAGTGTGTGCACCTCTATTATCAAAATGATCGCGAATCATCGTAATTGGACCTCAGTTGTGTCTATGTTATAGAGTTATAATAATATGGGGCCAGATCCAGACCCCTGCACACTGTATTTTGGGCGGGGGTCCGTAGTGGGAAGTGCACGCCCCCTGCACTCCCCACTGTCGGTAGTAGATCTGGACACTTACCTATCCCGATAGTTACCTTAACTTTTGTGACTAGGGCTAGGCGCGCAGACCCAATTATAACGGGGCTTCCCCACCCCCAACCCCTCATTTAAATGGCTATCCCTGCCTATATGGCAGGGATACAGCCATCATAAAGGAGGGATCAGCCCCTTCTGTGTACTTTCTGACGTATGTCAGTACTTACGCTGTCGGAACATCTGGCGTGCGCATGCGCAGATGCTTCGAGACGGCAGATTTATGCAAATGACTTGCGTAAGTCCCCTGTCATATGCAGTTCAGGTCCGGCCCATTGTGTATCTGTTGTAGTTTATAAAATTGTAATGTTATAAAGGCAGAATATATGAGAATTTGTACAATATGTAAACGTTTACAATATTTAATTGTTTTATTTTCATTTAAATGTCATCTAAAATCTGTCATTCATTTTCTTTTCACTCATTCGCATTTTTTAAATTACAAATTCACAAGCAATGCCTGAAAATATAGCTTATTATAATAAAGGCACATGTTTTATCATTGTACCTACACGATAATTGTAGGCAGAATGATTTCATTAACATACAGTATACAAATACTATTGAATGACTGCATTGTTCTAGTTTACCGTTTGATCTGCTAAGTTATACCCCTTTCACTTCAAGGCATGGACCCGGGAATATCCCTGGTGGGATGTCTGTGTGAATGGATCAACCCGGGTTTTTAGCCTTGAGTCCTTGACTACTGGGTTGGACCCAGATACATTGCAGAGTGAAAGGGTGTTCCCAGGTTATTCAACCCGCCGTCATCACATGCAGGGCCCGGGACCCAGCAGCTGGGGGCCCTACCCCCTATGTTACATCATTGATGACATCACATAGGGGCGGGGCCCGGCAGACACGCTTTAGCAGCAGGCCGGTGCGCAGGGAACCTCTTCCATGTGCATTGGCTGGCTACTAAATAGCTCTGAACAGCAAGTATCAGTGGTAGATACCTCCAATACCTGCAGCTACAGAGCTAGGTAAGTATTGACGGCCCCCATCAGGTCTGGGCCCGGGACAGTAGTCCTGGCTGTCCCACCCTGATGGCAGCCCTGGATGGGAATCACTCTCTGCCCCTGTGGACACAGGTCCAGTGTGAAAGAAAACAACCAGGGATTTACCAGGGACAAAGGTTGTGAACGGATTCAATGCTGGTTAAACCCATGTTCATTAACCCATGTAAACCCTGGGATTCTGCTCACTTCAGCAAGTTAGCAACTGCATTTTGTTCTGAAATCCCTATATGTTTTTTTTCTTTCAGGAACTATGGGCTGGATCAAGACTTAAGTAAGTGCTTGACATTAGTTACTCCTGGGCTAAACCATGCTGATTGCAGGGGAGTCATATTTCATCTGTGGCAAACAGTATTAGAGTTGAGAGGTGATGTTTCCTATCCCAAGTCTAAATAACAGTGTGATAGTGAAGCTGGTCAGTATCTGTGTACAGTAAGCAATTCAAAGATATATTCCTGCATGCAAAGAATACAATTAACTTGAGTCCCCCTGAAATCAACATGGTTTATCCAAGGAGTAACTAATTTCAAGCACTTGGATCCAGCCCTATGTTACATTATAAATCTACAACTCTCCAGGGACCTTCAAAGGGGAATTCATTACTTTTACTTAAAATGCTACTGTTGACAAAAGGTATCTTTCTCAGAGCTAGTCATAAATATTGTCTCTACTGGCCATGAAGGGGTTAATTCTTTGATCTTCGGAGCGACATAATGTGTGGCATATGGGCCTCAGTCTGAATTCCTACTATACCCATTTCCTGGCTGCATTGACCTGGGGCATATTTAAAAACAAGGGGCAATAAAGTCCACCCCTCATTATTGGGAATCACAGTTAATGACAGACCGTACAGATGGGAAAGAATAAGGGCCGCAGCCAAACAATGGCAGACAGGATACAGCCAAAAGCCATAAGAATGTCACATTGTTTCCTCACTGTAACGGATATTTTCCAGAGCAGTGTGATCTCCTCAGCCACTGACCACAGCATAAGACACATACACGTCTGCAAAATATTTTATACACTGTTATGTGACTATGACTAGATTATAATACCCCAGTCGCTAAGTGGCTTGTTACAATGCTAAATGAATAGAACAATATACAATAGGGGAAATTTGTTCATCTGTGAAACTGATTTTCCTGTTGATTGTAAGCTGAAGAAATTGGAGACTTTTCCTTATGCTACCCCTACAAAAGAAATATTCATAACAATAACTAATACCCTGCAGCATCACATGGAGGTAAATGAAAGTATGATCATAACATGTTAAAGTTCATTTAAGAGGTTAAATGCATTGCACCAGATGCTGAACTAATAGTCTTACATACGCACGGCAGATGTTATGTAAGCATACCTTCTAACATACGTAACTTAGTTCCGTACGCAGAAAGTACGATGAAAGGACTGACAATTCGGGTACGCATGCCGTATCCCCACCATTCAGGCGAGGATAGGCATGCAAATTAAGGGGCACGGACAGGGAAGGCCACATATGCATTGATCCACATCCGGACGGACGCAGATCATTACGTGGAGGGTAATATAAGGGGAAGACATATAAGTGGACACATAAGTGTCCAGAAATACTTCCGATAGAGGTGAGTGACGGGGCTGTGCCCTCCCCTCTACATTGCGTAATTTCAGACCCCTGCACATACGTAAAGCATGCAGGGGTCTGGATCCGGCCCATTGTCCTGATCCAAATTATTACTTAAGAGATTTGCGAGTAATTCAGATGTAAACGCAAAAGCAGCTCTGGATCAGTGCACAAGGATGACTGTGCAAGAGCCCATCAATATCAAGCATAATGCATATACTTTCTGCAAATACACCATCTCTTCTCCAGTGATCCAAACTCAAAAGCATTATAGATCACTGTTAGCTTAACTGACCATGCAAATGTACTTTAAATATAGTAAAGAAACGAATATAAAAAATTAAAAGAATTATTTATTCATATTTTTAAACCAAGCAACTCAATGTATACACAACATTTCCGTACCTTTACTGAAGCTTCTGCAAGGTTATATGCAACTGTCATATTCCCCATTTAGACTGCGCAGTGTTGGTCACCTGCAGTTGCCTGGATTTAGGCAGGCCCAGTGATTGGTGCAAATGACAGTCGTGAACTGTGCGTACTTGCGCTAATGGTTTTATTTGCGGGAACATGCTATTACTGCACATTGTACTGGATCCACACTTCAACACGTTTTCCATACGTGCAGGGCTGTTTAATTCCACTGGAGAGAGGGAAGTGTACCCCTTGTCACGCCCCTCTCTCTTGTTCGTAAAAAGTGTGACTTATGCTGCCATAAGGCTGTCTTCAGTCACACTGGCGGATCAGCAGACTGTCCGACCGCTGATCCACACATAAGTGAGAGGAACCTTCCATACTGTAGAATTTAAATGCTTCCCCCTGTCCACCTTGAGGAGCGGAGGGGAAGCACATCTCCTTTCCACTTGAAATCCATTGTATGGAACTTAGTTCCGTATGATGGAAGTTATGTTAGTATCGCTAACGTAACATCTGGGCATGTGCCCACCAGTCCATAGAGCCCACTAACGCACTTTGCGTGTGTAAGTGGGCTCACGTATGTAGCTGTTGATCTGGTTCATTAACTACATCATTCCAATCCTTACTTCCAACGTAACCTCCATGTCACGTTCCCGGGTTGGTTAGGACCGGGTGTGGGTGGTTGGACAGAAGCTGCGTAAATGAAGCTGGGTGGCTTTAAATAATGATGGTGCATAGGCAGCTAGGTACGGTAGAACAGGATTGGAGCTGCCAAACAGACAGGTTGGTAGATAGATCTGGCAGGATGCAGATAGGTCAGGCAGACTGTAGATAGGTCTGGCCGAAGGCAGGTAGTTCAGACAGACTGTAGATAGGTCTGGCAGGATGCAGGTAGGTCAGACAGACTACAGGCAGGATGCAGGTAGGTCAGACAGACTACAGGCAGGATGCAGGTAGGTCAGACAGACTACAGGCAGGATGCAGGTAGGTCAGACAGACTACAGGCAGGATGCAGGTAGGTCAGACAGACTACAGGCAGGATGCAGGTAGGTCAGACAGACTACAGGCAGGATGCAGGTAGGTCAGACAGACTACAGGCAGGATGCAGGTAGGTCAGACAGACTACAGGCAGGATGCAGGTAGGTCAGACAGACTACAGGCAGGATGCAGGTAGGTCAGACAGACTACAGGCAGGATGCAGGTAGGTCAGACAGACTACAGGCAGGATGCAGGTAGGTCAGACAGACTACAGGCAGGATGCAGGTAGGTCAGACAGACTACAGGCAGGATGCAGGTAGGTCAGACAGACTACAGGCAGGATGCAGGTAGGTCAGACAGACTACAGGCAGGATGCAGGTAGGTCAGACAGACTACAGGCAGGATGCAGGTAGGTCAGACAGACTACAGGCAGGATGCAGGTAGGTCAGACAGACTACAGGCAGGATGCAGGTAGGTCAGACAGACTACAGGCAGGATGCAGGTAGGTCAGACAGACTACAGGCAGGATGCAGGTAGGTCAGACAGACTACAGGCAGGATGCAGGTAGGTCAGACAGACTACAGGCAGGATGCAGGTAGGTCAGACAGACTGCAGGCAGGTTTGGCAGACTGTAGGTAGGTCAGGCAGACTGCAGGCAGTTTTGGCAGACTGTAGGTAGGTCTGGCAGGATGCAGGTGGATCAGGCAGACTGCAGGCAGGATGCAGGTAGGTTAGGCAGACTGCGGACAGGATGCAGGTAAGTCAGGCAGACTGTAGGCAAGATGCAGGTAAGTCAGGCAGACTGTAGGCAAGATGCAGGTAAGGCAGGCAGACTGTAGGCAGCCGTCGGGTCTGTGTCGAAAACGAATGGGTGAGTATACCGATCGATACCCTCACCCAATCATAAAAAAAAATTCTGAAAAGGCTTTCTATTCGAAATAGAGGCAGCCGAAAATGAACTTTCGGCTGTCTCTATTTCTAAAGGCAGCCCATCGTAGCGGGAACTGCAACCGTGTTAGCACAAAATGTTTTCTTTGGAAAATAAAGACTTATAGGTAATTTAAACCACATAACATTTATGTTACTTCCATTGCTGTCAGCAGGCCTACAGGGTTTACCTTAACGTGAACCAGAATTCCCTAGGCCTGCTTTAAAAACACAGATAGGAAGCTGATGTCTTTCATCAGTAATGTGGACCAAAGATGAATGAGATTGATTTGCAGCCTTCAGGCCAACAACTGGTTACATCAAAAGGCCACTGTGTTTGATATTCAACTTACCATGTGATGGCTTATTGCTCTTGTAGGAAACCTTATAATATCTGAACTGATTCAGTCTACACTTTCTAACCATCTGTACACAACTGTTACCAGTACAAGGTTTATTGTACAAAAGTAATCTCAGTTGGGAGATACTAATTTACTGAGTAGTCAGATAATGGAAGACACTGCCATTGATTAACAAATAGAAAGAATTAAAGTTGTATGTTATCATTCAAGTGTAGATAACATTATTTATCTTTACACACTAATGTCTTATTTAGTAGATCCAGTTTCAATGCGTAGCGTATTAACGGTTCCAAACCCTACCTTAACTTTTCTTAGCATAACTGCGGTTGGCCATAATGGCTGCACGTACTTACGCGCCTAAGCAAGCCCATACTGTACATCTGTCGCACGAATGCGCACAACATCCAAAACAACGTTTTTACGACTCCGGATAATGTAAATACGCTAGCGGTCGTAGGTCTGGATCTGGCCCAACGGACCTGTGTCTTCCATATGCACGGAGACCTGAGACTTCGCACATGAGAGGGCACTGACTGTCCCTGTCACTCCCCTGTCACGCATGGCCTTCTGTGCAGATCAGTGGTCCATACAGCCTCTGATCCGCACCAAAGTTTTCATGTAACCCCTAAATGTAAAATTTAATAAGTCCCCTTCCACCACCCATCTAGTGGAGTATAGGTGGGGATGGCCCGTCCTGTCATCACATTGTAACATCTGGTTCACGTATCCAACGAACGGAGATCTGGATTCGGTCCAACATTATTTTCCTTACACTATTATATCTGAAAAGTTATAATAGTGTGTTTTTTATAATGAATAAAATACATGTAATGTTACACTGCATGAAAAGTTTGTTGGTGCAAGGGTAGTTAGTGATTACGGGTCGATCGGGCCGCAAATATACGCAACTAAGTGGCAGGCCGGAACACGTTACTCCCATCAGAAAACCAGTCACTCCCCTTGCAACCTCCGGCCGTACCTAAACTTCCACCTGCATTGACTTGCCCTATCTGGCCGCACTCACTTCCGGCCTTATGTGTATTAGTTGCGAATATTACTGGCCCTAACTCTGTAAGCGCGCCCACTTTCCCTCATCTCAATGCCCCCCCCCCGCCCATTTCTATGCAAATCCTTAGGTCCGTATATTTCCGCTGCACTTAGGATCGCATTATTCTCCGCCCGATTCACAAGTCCATCCCTTAGCCATTTCCGACCTTCAACGTAGATGGTGGATCACTATTACTACGCATGAGCAGTTGATGCAAAATCAATCCGTTCCTAAAAATACGCACAGAACTTTCGTTAAAACCGGATCTCTGAATACGGCCCTATGTCCCTGTGATTGTGGTTCTCCATGCATCCAGAAATCACAGATCTGAACACAAGCTATGCAGTTAGAGTGAGGAGAGTGAATAGCTGACTGAGCACAGTCCCTGCATCCATTACTTTACTGTTATAGGTTACAGCACAGTTATGAGTTCCTAAATTATATATGTGTTTATATTTAGTATATATAAGAACATGTTTTAATCGGAGTAGCGCAAATTCTGACTACTTTGCACCATGTGATGTATCCAGATGCACCTGTTCAACAGTCAAAACCAGCCTGAGAAGAAGGACTTCTGGTTCTCAAGTCTATTCCTGTGTCTGGGAGAAAAAGGACCTTGCAATGCTCCCAGGTTCCAATTGTCGTACACATCAGGGTGCATTAAATTTGAGGGTGGTTCCTCCTCTTGTATTGTGAAACGCAGTGGCCCTGTTTTCTCTCACAGGTCGCCACAAGGTCATGACTGGTCCAGGAAGGTTATGATAGTCACAGTGACTACTACTGCAGCCAATTTAATTACCCATTCCAAAGCCTGGCTGCAATGCAGACTCCTGTAATACTAAATACCTGGCAGGGGGCCAATGTATGCATGTACTGCAAGGATGGCAGCTTGCCTTTGAAGTGGATAACCTCCCAACAATGATGTTTCTCTATGACCTTGACAAGTCACATTGTCTTTCATGATGGTCATAACTATTTCTAAAACACCAGTTTTCCTTTATAGATCAATAAATAAAACTAATCTGTTATACAGAAAATAAAGTATAGGCCTATAGGTGCGTTAGCCTTAGGATTATGTTACAATTATTTTCTGGAAATATGTTTACATATGTCATAAGATTCAGTGTCTATTCAAGTCCAGATCCACAAGCATCAAACATATAAAATAATAAAAGCCCAAATATTGCCTTGATCTCATGATTAATTTAAACCATAATAGAGTTTAAACTTAGTAGTATTTTAGAAAAACAAATCACATTTCTATTTAATGAAAGTGTGGTTTCTATAGTAGTATTTGGGTGAACCAGCTAAGATTTATTGGGAAAGCAGGTTACACATAGATTGAGGCTCTGGTGTGAAGCCAAGTGGTTTTGCATCACATAACCTGCACACTTTTTTAAGTGAGGACAATAATATTTAATGTCCTTGTGCTCATTTTTTTCCAGGTATATTGAGTAACTCAAAATCTGTATGTTTGCATGGACTGTGACCTGTTTAGATAACTGCTTGGGCAATATGATGTGTGTAATTTACATAAATATAAATATATTCTTGTTATTTAGAAAATACATATGATCAGTTACACACAACAGGCCTGATCCTGCGAGCCTTTAGTTAGACACCTGACATTTGCAAGCTGCTTGGGGAAGTGGGGTGTTTTTCTGGCAATGCTAAATGCTACGATTTCCTAGTGAACGGAACTTAGTTCCCTAAGCTACGAGATCAGCCCGACAGGGTGGCACTTTAATCCCGCATGTGTAGGCCCTGCAAGAGAGGCAGGGATAGGCAAGGCAATGAAGTGAACTGGGCGGCGCCATGCATATTCAGCACGGATCTGCATTCAGGCGGACTCCGTACGTGAGAGGAGAGTGATAGGAGAGTACGTGCAGACGTAGAGAAAACGCACGGTGGCCCGGATAAGGTCCAACATGATGAATTTATTTGTTAGCAGATTTTTATACAGCACCATCAGATTATGTAGCATTTTAACTATCATTATAAAATGACTGGGGGGTTTAATGCTTACTGTTTGGCAATATGATGTTTGTTATTATAAATACAATTTAGTAATTCAGTTTTTAAGAAAAAACATATGATAGGACAATGGGGCTTAAATGCGGTCTGTCACTCCCCTTTCTTGTGTGGGGTTCTGGACACTTACGTGCGAAGCTGCTGTTCCTCACCCATAACCCTTCATTTGCATACCTATCTCCGCCATTAGACACGCGTAAGTGAAGGGTCGGCCCCTTCATCGGAACTTCTAACATACGGAACCCAGTCCTAATCAGCAAAACATCTGGCAAGCGAATGTGCCGCTGTTACTTGTCAGGGGATTTACTTAATTGTGGATCAACAATTGAGCATTACTAAGGATGGGCGGGCATTGATATCATCAAGTCCCGCCCAATCCTTAGTAACCCCATGAATGGCAGTTTTGGTTAGGCAGGGGTGGGGCTTCAGATATGATTTGCATAAACCATGCCCTCTAGCTCTGCTCCCATATTGTCACCTTGTTTCTCCTGCACTATGACATATTTGTATTATGCCTGACTGTTACGTGTCCATATGCAAACTGTCACACTTAAACCTTCCTTTATTTGCATAGTGCAAACACAATATGGATCAGGCCCATACATAACTTTTAGTTCATTTCAATGTATAAATCAGGGTTCTAATATAGCATTACTTTTTTTGCGGGACATAGGGCCAGATCCAGAACTATGTACTAGCGCTCATCGTATTTAAGCACAGCGTAAATACAATGCACTCCCCTGGACACTCCCCTTGGTCTACCGTAATTTTGCTTCCTTACGCTTGTCGAACCCTACCTTAACTTTTCCCTATCGTAAGTACGTCCTTTTGTAATTACGCGATGTTCGTAACAGCCTAAGCACACCCATACTGTACGATTTAAATGCACCCCCCGCTTACATTTCGTAACTGCATCGTACTTATGGCAATCGTAATATAGGCACGTCCTTTCATCTGTAATTATGCCACTGTTACGGACAAACGATTTTCAACTACGGTCAACACCGAGTTACGACAGGAAGTAGTCACTGTGTGCATGTGCAGTGCCTGTTTTAAACGATTTTACGCTTACGGCAGGTGTATTTACGCCCGCGGGCGTAGTTCTGGATCAGGGCCAGCATGGGTATATTTAGGTACATTCTTAAGTGTGAATCCAGTCCAGTAATTGTAGCAGAACTGAGGGTAATTTTAGTATGGAAAGAAAAAAAGTGTTCAAGTTTGGGTTAATCATTTAACAGAAAGGAAAACTCTATAGCAAAGTCATTGTAAATAGTGTAGAGAAATGTTAAGAAGTATATTGAAGAATTTATTAAGCTTGTCAGAAGTTTTAAGGGAATGCATTAAAGTTTAGAGAGTAGAGTAGTCTTAATGCATGAGGAAGGTTATTTCAGAAGGAGAAGTCCTGTAACCGGGAATCAGAGCATTTGTTTAGTGTAGAGGAGAGCTGTATGTCCTGTGAAGATCTGAGAGAGTGAGCTGGGGTATGTCTTGAAATGAGTGAGGATATGTATGCAATGCAGTGTTATTGATGGCTTTATATGCTAGCAAAAGGAATTTGTATTTGATTATGAAAAATACAGGCACCCAATGTAGAAACATAGGCCTCTATTTACAACCATCGTTTTAGGTGATAATGGCAGTTTTCATTTGAAAATGTTCATTATCACCTAAAACAATGCTTTTTTGATTCACAAAAGGGACATCGTCATGGAAATCTGTTGTTTCCATGAGGATGCTCTGCTACTTCTTATATGTTTGCCGGCCCGTTCTTCTTAATGCAGGCCGGCTCTAAATTAAATTTACTAACCCCTGGAGCGGAGATTATCATTCCGTTCTGAAGGTTAAGATAATTCCATCTCAAGATGGCGTTACTGCATTTATCCCAGAGATCTCCCCATATTCCCCTCTTTTCCACCCCCTAATAGTTGTTATTAGAGGGAGGAAAAGGGGAGCATGTATTAGTTTCTAGCTTTAAAAAATAAAATAAAAAATAAAAGTTTTTAGTTTTTTTCATTTACATTTTTTTTTAAATATAATAAATAAATAAATTTAAAACACTAATTACTGTTAAAAAAAATAAAGAAAAAAGAAAAACTTACCTGTCTGGGAGACGCGTCCGACTGAAGATTTCAGTCCCGTTATGATGACACTGCGCATGCGCAGTGTTTTTCATACTGGGACTTTACATTTTCTAAGTCCCACTTTGGAGTCTCTGGGCATGCGCAGGACTTCATTCATATGAAATATGAATGAAGTGACCTGCAATTAGTCCACAGATCATCACGGGACCTCGCAGGGCTGGTAAGTTGTGGTAAATTTAATGAAGGAAGCTGCCAGGCTTGCTGCGAGTCTGGAAAAGCTTTGTTCATTGAAAAAGGAAGCAAATGGTAAATAGAGCCCATAGTTGTTTAAAAAGTTAATTTTATGAGGGTGGTGCTGCCTCTAGATGATACCTTTTGTCTCATATCACAAGTAGTGCAAGGCTTGTGCCCGGAATTATAAATGTCATTCCTAGACACTGGGATTGTTCCACTGCTATAGCATGTATGTGTTACATGTGCACTCAGTCTAATCACTCTATCATTTGTTTTAAATATAATAAATAAATACATTTAAAACACTAATTACTGTTAAAAAAAATTAAGAAAAAAGAAAAACTTACCTGTCCAGGAGACGTGTCCAACTCTGAAGATTTCAGTCCCGATATGAAGACAGTGCGCATGCGCAGTGTTTTTCATACCGGGACTTGAAATTTTCTAAGTCCTGCGTTGGAGGACTTCATTCATAAGAAGTATAAATGAAGTGACCTGCAACGAGCCCAGAGATCATCACGGGACCTCGTAGAGCTGGTAAGTATAAGTAAATTTAATGAACGAAGCTGCTTGGAAAAGCTTTGTTCATTGAAAAAGGAAGCAAATGGTAAATAGAGCCCTAAGTCTAGCTGCTGCATGCAATATAGTAGGGGAATAATTGTATAATGTGGGAGTCCAATAAGGAGAGCATTGCAGTAATCAATGTGGGAGATGATTATTGCATGACTGAGAGTTTTGCCTTGTATGAGATATTTGTGTATTCTGGAAATATTTTTAGATGTAAGAAGATTGTATGTGGAGAACAAAGCATTGTTCAAAGTCAAGGGTAACATCTAGGTAGTGAGCTTTATAATTAGGGATTATTTCAATGTTGTAAAAAGAAACAGAGAGACCAGGTGGGTAGCTTTACTTGGCAATTGGAAATATTTTAAGTTTTGTTTTTTAAATATACATTTGAGATGGTGGGAGGATGGGATGTAGTCTCCGGCACGAAAATGCACTTTCCGAGATAGAAACAGCCAAAAACGAATTTTTGGCTGTCTAAAATAGTGCTAATTAGAAGATTTTATTATGATCGGCATAGTGTTCTTTACATTTAACAGTGATTAAATCACTCACCACCATAGTCAATGCAGTTTCTGTGGAGTGTTGGGAACAAAAGTCTGACTGAAGAGAATGCAGAAGATGGTGTGAGGAGAGGAAGTGAGTCAGGCAAGTGTAAGAAAGTCTCTCTAGCAGCTTTCAGGCACATGGAAGCTGGGAAATGGGATTATAATTTGAAGGAGGTTGGGTTCAGAGTTTTGTTTGTCAGAATTGGAGCAATTACTGTGTACTTCAATGGAAAGGTACCAGTTAGCTGATTGGCTCCCTTAAAATATTGTGCACTAGTGTCCAATATAAATCAGACATATTTTAAAACCGATAATTGTACCAGAGCGTTTTTGCTGTTCTTACTGCATGGTTTAAAAATATAGAGATTTTTAGCCCGATCTACGATAATTGTAGGTATATAAAAACCTGAAATGATAGCTAAATGATAGATAAATTTTACCTGGGTGTATATAACTGCTATTTTCCTATATATTGCAACCATTAGAGCAAGGCCCTCATATGTGTCTCTGTTTATACACAGTTTTTGTTTTTTTTGGTTCCCAATGATATATGTGCTATAAAATATGCTGAGGCTATATAAATAAATGTCTGTGATTGCCTTTACAATCAGCTGAAAACAGCATGCTTTCTGCTTGTAGTTCATTGTTCTTTATCTTCTAGGAAGTGTGCGCGTGTGTGTGTGTGTGTGTGTGTGTGTGTGTGATTCACTTTGTAGTGTTTAAACATTCACCACCATACAGAAAGTTACTATGTCATCCCATAAAGAAAAGGTGTGAAGGTTCTCTAATGAAAACAATTCTTCATGCAATTACATAGAAACTGAATGAGTTTCTCTTTACATAATTGTCGCTTGGTAAATGTGTGCCAGGGTGTGACTCATTTGAGTATATGATATTTGCATACTATAAAGAGGACAACAGCAATATACAATGTGTGAAGTGCAGTGTTAATAGCTCTCAACATGAAACACATAAATTGTGAGATAATTCTGGCTTCTCACTTTTAACACATTTTCCAAAATGAAATAAATTATTTAAAAGGTTTGTTGTTTTTTGTTTTTAACCACCAATTTTTTTTTATTCCAATAAATGGAAAATCCTTTAATCTGCAGATAATATTTTAATGGAATAGATACAACAAAAATATAGGAATTTAAATAGAAACATGACATAAGGCTGAACCAGAGTTTGGTAAATAAGGAGAAAATACTTTGCTTCATTATGGTGACAATCAATAGATATTTTCAGATGATGACAAAAGAAGCATTCACGCATGGTTATATGTTTTACTTGTCACAGCAATGGACTCATTACTCCATAAATGTAAAAATATATTGCATTCAATTATGACCCGACAGAAAAGTGGTTATTATCTGGATGTATGATATATGTATGTGGAGGCCCCTAGGCAGTTGAAATCTTGGGAGCCCCCTTGCACTTATCACCTAATATGTTTTTAATTTTACCAACCAATAATTTTAATAAACAGTATTTTCTCTATAGAGTTTTTAATGTAAAGTTGTTTTTTTTTGAGTTGATTATTTTTTTCTAACTTTTAGAAACAATTTAAGAAAGCTGGATTATGCGCATGCGCACGGCAGATGTTACGCCACGTAACTCTGAACGTACGTACCAGCCTCGTATCAACAGCGTAACTGCTTAACTACTGGTTCCTAAATAGCACGGGCCCATAGGCTGGTGCCTACTCTGCCTATATAGTAATCCGGCACTGGATATACTTGTAGTTTTATTACCCTAGTGTTATATTATTATTATAGACAGCATTTAGGACAACTTGATCCCAAAATCTCCTAAATACATTTATTGATATGTCATGCTATAAATATTAATAAACGCTCACTTTAGATTGTGGGTACTGAAGGCCTATGCATCTTCATAGATTTATGTGTGCAATTCAGTGAACATTGTTTGGGAAATAAACAGTATTTAGGAAAGAAGTATGAGACAGAAAAAAGCAGCCCATTGAAGAAGATGGCAGGTGGGTTGCTATTGATATGAAACACAATAGGACTATTGGTGTCACTTCCTGTTTGTTTGTGGCAGGCCAATAAACCTGCCCCTTAGCCTTAGGCCAAAGGTTGTCCAGTTCTGGGGCCTCTCACCTTAAACAGCCAGCAAGACTGCTACTTTCCGTTCCCAAATCCCCCCCCCCCCCCCCCCTTAATGGAGACAATGGTCCCCAAACCCCCCCCCCCCCCAGCCTTTAATGACAGCAGGACATTGGGAGGTGCCATTAACATCACAACACAGAGAAGAGGCCATCTTTTGAAATCCAAATGAAAGTGTGAATGGGGTGATAGTTTGAGGAGGGACAGAGGAAGGGGAGGGTGTGTACTGAAGATGAGGTGGCTGCCTGTCTGGCTGGATAATGATGTATCTTTGTGTAAGTGCTTGACTTTCCAGTCCTTTATCTGATGTCCTTGAGCTTTGATCTCTGTGGGCACTAACTGCTGGCTTTACAAAGTATCACAATTAAAGTCAGTTAAATCCACACAAACCCTGTTCGAAAAACAAACTAAAAACATTGAAATGACATAGCACTAGCAGCAGACCAATGAATTGCGAGTGTAGGGTGTGGACATGGAGAAGGAATTGAATGCTTACATACTTAAAGGATAATCTACACCAAACAATTAGTGACAAACAAATTATATATGTTCACATTGATATTTTGCTTTTTCTTTGGTTCACTAATCCTTATGTGTACCAGTTGTAACAATATCCTTTGTGTCTGCAATGTGTGTTCAAGAAGTATACACATTCCATTATGTACTGGATCCTCTGTGCGTTAGAACAGAATTTCCTTTGCTTTTGGACTATGCAGATGCACACACATCCGTTCTAACCAATCAGGGTGCATGTTGCACCAATGACTTATTTCAAGTGTAATGCCATTTCCAACACCTATAAAATATATTATCGGTGTAAGATAGCAAGTAAGTATATATATATATATATATATATATATAAGGGAACAATTTGACTTGCATACTTGACAACTAATGACGATTGTATCTGGAAGTTGGAACGGCATGTAATAATGGCATATTAGTACCATTATTATTATTATTATTCTTTTATATAGGGCATCGCAATGGGTAGCAGGACCATAGAGTACATCAATCATAACAGACCTTACATGTATGACGGCGTAGTAAACATCTCCCCAGATGGGGAAGAAAACAGCTTCAGAGACACTGATTTAGAGCAGACCATGGTAAGAATATGGTGGTAAAGGCAGTGATCGGTAAAGGAGCTGAAGGGATTGGTTAGGTGGAGAGATGGTAATCTTCCTTATATAAACTAATTCTATATCACAGCACGTTTTCATTGGTGCCATACAGTAGGGAGTGGAACACATGGTTTATGCTCTCATAAACAGATATAACATAGAATTTGGAACAATATATAGCTACCTATGTGATTGGTTAATAGTGATCAAAATAGATAGAGGGTATATATATATTTCTTGCTATTCTGTAAATATTAACTTAGAAATGTCAGATTACAAGAGTAGAGGACTGTGCATGCTAGTGCTGGCTGCATAACACTAATTAGACTGCATCCCAGGCTGAATGGTGCAGTAGGTGACTAGACACCCAACCTAAAAGGACTAACAGCTGCATTCCGTCTAATCTGGAGACCTACATGTACCCACATTAGCAATAACCCTGCAAAATGTCAAACAGTAGAAATAAGCTGTGTATGAGCATCTTAGAGACCCTGTTTTTCACGTGCCCGCCAGAGGTTACTATAATTTCTGATAGTAACTTCAATCGTGTGGAACATAGTTCCATCCGATGGTTGTTCCATCCAACAGGGCGGTTCTTCCCCTCTGCCCACACACCAATTAGGGGGGGGGGGGCAGATGAAATAGTACAGTAAGGGCAGGGTTTTGGGGACATGCACGGATCAGTGGTTGTCCCCAAAACCCCGCTGATGATGACTGCCGATCTGTGTGTTTAACTTAAGGCAGGCTAACTGCCATAGAGCCCACACGAGAGGGGTGAGTTTACTATGGAAACCGTGCCGGGGTCTGGATCCGCTATCACAAGTGCTATCTAGTGCCTCCAAAATAATCTTTTATATTATTAATGCTTATTTATATAGCGCCACAAATTGTCTGCAGTGCTTAACAGAGAAAATAATACATGTACATCAATCCATGCCCCTATTGGAGCTACATACTATGGTCCCCAATACATACACCAGTATTAATTTAGTCTGCAGCCAATTAACCTACCAGCTTGTTTTTGGCATGGGGGAGGAACTCCCCCCCACACACACATGGGGAAAACATACAAACTGCACACAGATAAGGCCTAGCCCGGGAATTGAACTCATGACCTCAGTGGCACAAGTGCTACTCACTGAGCCACCATACTGCCCCATTGCATGCAACTGTCCAAAGAAAAGAGTGTACTGGCCACCCTAACAATATACAATAGCTTAACCAACGGAATGTACTGTATACAGGTACGATAGGTACTTCAGTACTAGAGAACAATTTCAGCCAATGTCTCAAGTTACAAAATGTCATATATTCACTTGGCTGCTAACAAGAACCCAAACAAATGACCCTGATTCCCATATACACAGTAGATGGCAGCTGTGAATACCTTAACCCATCTTCCGTTTTAGGCTACCTCCCTCTTTGCATCAACTGAATATGCCACTAATTAGTGTTTTAGAATTATGTGATAATGAAGATTATGTGATAACGAAGTGCCAATGTTTTCGTTGCTACTACACAATAAAAGTTCCAGGAAAGTACCACTCTTGATACTATGAAATAACATCTAGGCCAGATTTACTAAACTGCGGGAAAGGAAAAGTGGAGATGTTGCCCATAGCAACAAATCAGATTCTAGATGACATTCTCTAGAATGTAATAGGAAAGTGAGATCTAGAATCTGATTGGTTTTTATAACTCCACCTTTTTCTTTCCCACAGCTTAGTAAATCTGTCCCCTAGAATGCACAACTAGGTCTCAAGTTATTGTTCCTCTACACTGTATCCCTTGTTCTTACAGATAGAAAGTTTAATGTCTGTACAATTTCTTGGCCTTTATTGAAGCATTTTTGTGCTAGTCTTGAAAACAGAACAGGATATGTCCAGGTAGGCAATGGTTAGGTAGTAATCAGTTTGACCATCATACATCTAAGCTGTAAAATGATCCCTTTGGTCAGACATATATCCTACTACTTTTTGATAAGCTTATTATTCACAAACATACAAGAAAAATACAGCGACAAATCTGGATGTATATACTGAAAAAAAGGTGGGAATCTGTACTCAGTTGAATAAACAGAAGGAATGCCCAGAATAACGCTTATTACTTATTGTTGCTCTGCAGGTTCATCTGAGCACGTCAGTAATGCTCTACCTAGGACGACCTTTGTGCCTGCAATCTCCATCATAACTTGTTTACTGAACTTGGTTATAAAACAATTTATTTATTCATTATTTTACTTCTTATATATTCCTACTCTGTAAATATTAACTTAGAAATGTCAGATTACTAGAGTAGCGGACTGTACATGCTAGTGCTGGCTGCACAATACTAAGCACAGAAATACTTGAGGTAAGTTTAATGAAGCTTCTAAAGAAGAAAAGTGGAGACGTTGCCCATAGCAACCAATTGTAAATGTCATTAATCTAGTATGGACATCATGGAATCCAGGCATGCCAGGGAGGGGAGAGATCCAGACTGTCAGTGTTACAGTGATACAGACCGGAGGGCTGTAAAACACAGAACACACTTCACAGTCGGAGCAGCTACAGTAATGTAAGGGAACACAGCTTGGTCCTGTTGTAATGAGCTTTTGTATCCAGACTCCTGTTGGCACCCCTGGCCGGAGTCTGGTTGCTATTGGAAATATTGTGTAAATCATGTACCAAGTTTAAAACTAGCATGTCTACATCTCTATCTTGCTGAGAAGAACTATAGTTTACAATTGATGGTAACCTCAAATATAATAACATGGGTTAATATGGGTTATATTATGCTTTAGATATCTATACTTAAATTTAATGAGACCAATTAAAGTGTTGCTTCAGCCCTTGTTTCCTATTGTGTACAGTGTGACACTTAACAAGGGCAGATGTGTTTCTGCCTTTCAACGGTCCACTGGGATTTGAGGTGGAATTTTATGTGTTCCAATTGTAATGACAAAACGTGGCACAGCGTGGCTCAGCCTGCATGTGAGGCTGTCGTCTGGGGAAAACAGCAAGCACAGAAGGCAAACCATTAACAGCCATTCACCAATTAAAGTGTGGAGTTGAATTTTATGTGTTAATGGATAGCATGGTAAAAAATGATTACACACATTGTCACACTGTTTCATCTGATGGACCCAAGAGAGTAGTTACAGTTTAACTAAGAGCAGGATATAAATAATCAGGAACATTAACTAGCATTTACAAACACTAACTACAGTAATAAAATAGGTATATTCACAGAAATTAACCGTGTTCTCTAATAAACCAATTAAGACAATATTTAATAAAATCAGTACAATAAAAACATGAATCTGATTGGCTGCTGTGCTTATGTTTGCAATGTTAGAAATCATATTCTGTGTATCAGTTCTACATCCAAAAGTGGTTATTTCACAATATTTGCTAATCCCAGAAGAAAATATCAATGGACCAGATGCAGACTCCAATGGCAGAGTGGAGCGGGCGCAAGAGGGAGGCGTTTTAAATTATATAATGTAGATATACATACGTGTCCCCATTTTAGGTAAGAATGCATTGGGAATTTTAAGGTTTGGGGCCAGTTCAAGGTAAGCCATTTTTTTTTTTAAATCTTAACTATACACCAAAACAAACAAATAACTAAATACTAAATTTTATTTAAGTTAGGTTACCTAATTGGAAATTCACTTAATTACTCACACATTAATTTATCTACTTTATGTTTTACTATTTCCATAGTGGAAATTGATAAACTGTGACAATATAATATGTGGTATATGTCAGTGAGTCATTACATTGTACAAACTGTTAATTACAATCAGAGTGCAAACCCTATTTTCTAATGTGAAAACAATGAGATTATGACGCCTAAATACTGCTATCTTAATGCTGTGAATTTGCTCTTTCACCTCTTATAAAACATACCATTAACTCAGTCAAGTGAGATCACAACACCTCATTAGCATGTACTATACTTTGCAGTTCATTATCACTAGTCAGAGAGGGAGCAATTACTCTTAAGCTTCAGGTACAATAGATGGTTGTGTTCTGCACTGAATATTATAGATCAGACACTTAGGGGTCTCTTATAATTTATATATAATTTACATTTTAGAGATTAAGGGGTCTATTTACTTACCTTCCTCGTTCCCTGTGAAGGAAGCTGCATCAGGCTCGCTTATCATCGCAGCAAGCCTGGCAGCTTCCTTCACATGATTTACTAATACTCACCCCTCCTCCGAGGTCCCGCGATGAGCCGCGGGTCAGTACTGTGCTTCTCCTCCGTGCGATCCCTGAATGAAGTACTGCACATGCGCAGTATCTCTCAATGGCGTTAGTCTGACGCCGGGAGCGGAGTGTAAAACTCCGCTCCGACATTCTGTAAATATGTGACACTTCATTTTAATGCGATAGGGCCAGTTTTGAAGTGAAAATTGGCCCTATCGCACTAAAATGATCTCTGTAAATAGACCCCTAAAACTGAAACGTTAGACCTGGAGTCAAAGCAAGGTTATTTGAGGATTTCCAGAGTCATGTCTATAAACCTTTTTCAAATAATGATACTGACCCTCTCAGTACTCTTTGGGCCAGATTTACTAAGCTGCGGGCTTGGAAAAGTAGAGATGTTGCCCATAGCAACCAATCAGATTCTACCTGATGTTCTTCAGTATGTAATAGGAAAGTGAGAGCTAGAATCTGATTGATTGCTATAAGAAACATCTCAACTTTTCCAAACCTGCAGCTTAGTAAATCTGGCCCTATATTCCTAATATACTTGGACCTAAATACTGTAGTATCAGTATTTGAAAGCACTTGCTAGTGAACCTAAATATTGCACTTCTTCCTCTAGGTGGCAGTATTGCAGTTACCGATTTTACCTGTGTTCCAGTTGTCTGTTGTACTGTTTTTTCTGGAAAAAGCTGTAGCTATAAAAGTGATCAGTGCAAAATGAAAACCTGTTAGAATGCAGTGGAATGTTTCTAATATGTTTCTATATATGGATAGTACAGTCTTTGTTTGACTATATTATCTTCCGTCTGCTACAATCTGGCAAGTATGCATGTGATAACTGCTTAATTACAGGTCTGTAAAAATATATGAAATGCTTTGTATTTTGTTTCTGTTTCCTCATTTTCCTATAACCTGTGTTTACATGCACATCAAGTGTTAAATATACCAGCTATGGGGTGAATGGTCGTTTCTTTAGCAAAATCAGAACATTTGAGGTGTGGTAAAATAGGTCAGTGACCTAGGCAAATGTAATGAAGGTTTCTAAGCCATGCCTTTATGTGACTGTCCATGCAGCCAGTACAAAGTCCAGAGAGAGCCACCCACAATCATTACTGCTACACCTAGATTGTGCACCCAAGGTTACTGGTCCCAGGACAGTGGCCGGATATCATCTAGAATACAGAGCTCACAAGTACCCCGCTCCTAACTCATGACAGTATGAACGTGAAAGGGATTCGCTCTGCTCCTCTTATTTAGCTGATCCACAGTTAGGAGCAACTGCACAAAAGGTGCAAATTAGATTTTATGTTTTTAAATGCAGGAAAAATACTGACAGAAACAGCTGTTTTAAAACTCACATTTAGAGTTGAGCTACAAAATATCCCCCCGCAAACCATTTTGTGTGCACATATTGGGGTAGATCCAGAACTAAGTGGGTTAGCGTATTTAGTCTAGCTGGTGACGTAAAAACGCTATTTTGTATGTACTGCGCGGCAGATGTTACGCCACGTGACTCTGAACGTACGTACCAGCCTCGTATCAACAGCGTAACTACGAACGAAGGGGCATGACAGCCATACAACACCCGTAATTACGCTTTGGAGGCGGGGTGAGGCATTTAAATCGTACAGTATGGGCGTGCTTAGGCACTTACGTATGTGTAGCCTTTATGTGCGTCAGTAGTTACGCTGTGTAAAGTTAAGGTAGGGGTTTGACAAGCGTAAAACGTCCAAAGTACACACGAGCGAGGAGAGTGTCTAGGGGAGCGCATAGTAAATATGCTAAGCAATGAAATGTAATGGGATCGTGGGTCTGGATCTGGCCCATTATGTTGCTTTTACCTGCATTGCAACATTATTTTGCCATGGTATAAATTTACTCCTTTTTTTGTATTACTCTTAACATGGAACTCTGTAGCACAGTCTGCCAGGGACATACATAGTAGGAATATACAGTTCGTTTATCGCTGATTCCTACTAGTATCTATATATCTATCTACAAGTGTCCTGAACCAACAGAGAGGAGAACCCGGGACTCCTGTGTTCCCTCTCTGCCTGAACTCGGAACACTATTCCTGGCTGTCCCCCCCCCCACACACTGATCGGTGGTGGTAGACACAGAGACAAATATTGCCCGATCTTTTACTGCCAATAAGACCAGGTAATGTCTGTGTCTGTGGCCAAGGCCACCATCATGGGGGGACATCTGGGACTACTGTCCTGGGCCCGCATCTGATGGGGGCCCACCATCATTTCAGGGTCAATGCGCAGGGACTATCTGGCACTGGCCAGATGGTCTGCGGGGCCCCGCTCAAGTGACGTCACCGAGGACACGGACTGAAGGTGGCCCTGTCTGTGGCTGCAGACACTGTAATATTATGCTGACATGACATCAGCTTCATGCTGCAGGAAGACACTGTTTCAGAGTCTGCAGAAAACAACCACAAAGGCTGTTTGAAAAAGTAAGTTACGTTTAAGTAAGTTAACAGGGAAAGGGGAGAGCTATATTATGGAGCTTAGAGAGCTCTGTTATGGTGGATAATAGTCTTATAATTAATGAGGAATAAAGGTCTTAATAAAGGCATTTAGAAAATATGCCCCATAACAAAGGCTTTTGGGCCTGATCCAGACTTAATAACGGCAACATAATTCTGGCTGTGGGAACGCACTGCGCATGCACGTGGCAGATGTTACACATCGTAGCTCTGATGTTATGTCACTCCGTACGATAGGGGGTGACATCCCTACACAAGCTGAATATATACGCATTGTGGGCGGATAGGGCATTTATATTGTACAGTATGGGCTGGGTTAGGCACATATGTAAGACAAGGCATTACGTATGCACAGAGATACGCAAGGAAAAGTTAAGGTAGAGTTCTAAACACCTAAGTCATCTAAGTTACGTACATGAGAGGGGAACGCCAGGGGAGGGCATTAACCTTAGTAGTGCGTAACTTAGGGACACTTGCGTAAATAAAACAACCTTAAATTTTGATCAGGCCCTTTTTATTAATTAATTTTATTATAAATTATCCCTCCATAACTGGGCTCAATATACCCTATAATAAAGCTTTTAATTACTCTTTTATTGTGTTTATCTGTTATAATAAGGCTTTATAATTTCCCATAATAGGTTCCCACATATAGAACCCTATCATGATAGGGAATAAAAACATCTATTATGTCTGATAATGAATGCAATAAAAAAAAACTGGAGAATATGCCCTATAATAAATCCCTTTATTCCTCCTTATTGATATTGAATTCTGCTCCATAATTGGGCGATACATTTCCCAATATTCAGATTCTAGATAATATAGTAATGTAAAAAAGCAGCAATATTAGGTATAGGGAGTGTACGACATATTACAAAGCTTGTTCTTCCCCCTTAAATGTGCTCAAATTATCTCCATAATAGGCTTTTATATCTCACCCATTATAGGGTTCTGTCTGATATAGAACCGTATTATGGAGAATCAGCTGAGCACAAATCAGGAGGAATGTCTGGTTGCTAATTAATGAGGTCCGACGCAGAAATCGTTTCAGGCTCTCAGCAAAGGATGTGGCCACATATTAGGGAGGGCGCCTGTCCCTCGCTTTGCCATGGGCGCTGTAACATCTAAACACACCACTGCAGGCAGGTTTTTTAATAAACAGTAAGCAGTCTGTTAGAGGGCACTAGGCTCTGTCAGATAAAGGGCTCTAAACCCTGTGTTAGATAGAGGCTGCTAGGCCTACATGTTAGTTAGAGGGTGCTAAGCCCCATGACAGTTAAAGGGGCCCTGTGTCAGTGAAAGGCTTCCAGGTTTTGGTAGTTTATGGAGGATCAGTAAAAGCGATGCATTAGTTGGTGACAGGGCCATCAATTTGATCCATGCCCCTTTGGTTAAGGGGTCTGATATGAAATGCAGATAGATGTAAGGTCAAGTGGTATCCTGCTAGCACTAAATGGCTGTCAGGTTTAACATATCGTCCCTTCTCTCAGATAGAATATAGTAATGCCAACAATTACTGTGTTTGCAATTACAATACTATCTGCATTCCATATCACACCTCCCTAACCCTAACCCCAACCCATGATAAATGACTACCGAGGTAGCAGGATTAGCAGCAAGCAGTGAGATACAGCAACAATGAGCAAAGAGCCATGATCAAAAGAGGGAGAAACAGCAGCGGGGAGCAAGCAGCAGGACAAGAAAGACTTGAGTAGTGGGACAAAGAGTGAGAAGACACTGAAACAACAGCAGCAGGAAACAGCAGTGGAAAAGGAGGAGCACAACCAATGGGAGAGAGTGAGCACAGGAGCGGGTACAACAGCAGGATAGAAAGGAGGATAGGAGCGGGGAAAACGGTGCAATAAAGTGGAGGGCAGGAGTAAGAACAGAGCAAATAGAGTGGAGGACAGAAGTGGGGACAACAGCGGAATAGTACAGAGGACAGGAACTTGGACAACAGCAGCATCAGGACACGATGGAAGAGGGAACAAGCAGCAGGACGGGACCAGGACAAGCAGCAACATTATGATATTCTTACCAGTGACCATAAGCGTTAGAAAAGTAAACTCTGAGCCCCTCTACTTCCCTTTTCCCCTTCCGCGGATTACAAACAGTTTTTGTGACATGGGCCCAGTGCACTTCATAGAAAATAACCGGGTGTCTGAGGTTGAGGACAGTGATGACGATACAGCCGTAAGTACAGTTGTCTGTCACTGGCCCCTCTCCTAAGATATCCATTGATCTTGGCAGTTCTTTTACAGATTGGACAGCGGTATAATAAGTGGCTGGAGAGGTTAGCAAGGAAGAAGCCCTCCACCATACAGGGTGACAAGGAGTCTTGTGTGGCTCTATGGTGAACAGTGTGGAGAGTTCCTCTACGTGTTGCATTATGACATTTACAATGGTATTATACAGTGCTCAAAGTGGCACATGGTGGTATATCTCTATTCTACTGATTTCATTAAAAAACCTGTAAATTACAATGCACTTTTATAATTTTTTATGTGTCCATACCTTGTATTCTAAATGTGCATACCACCACTTCTAACTTTCCAACTATTTTATAACAGACACCACTGATTTTCATACTTAACACTACAGTAGAAATATGAAATTCCAGATTGACACAGTATAAAAATCATTCTCATTAGTTTGTAAACTCTCATGAGTACCTTACTTTTTATTTACTCTGCATTTATTTTGTCTACCTCATATGTCTCTGTACATTGGCCTACATTGTGGAGACAAGCATATGGATGTTGGCATCTTAAATCGCCCAACACTCCTGCATGTGGAATGCATTTCCATGGCCAGGATCCTACTTTATGTATAGAAATTTACTATAAAATGACAGCCACCATGCATATCTCATACTCATAGTGAGTGGGCCAGCCACCTGTGCAGAGGCTGAATTCTAATGGGGAGATATAGGTATTGCGCATGCGCAGTACCTATTCAGAGCTGACTTACGTATGTAATGTACATTAATCAGCAGGATTTCTTATTTCTGTATCAAGGTTAATGGGAGTATTTTTATTTATTTAAAATCATAGAAACATAGGACCGGATTTACACTTAAGATTGCTTTAGGTTCTTAAATTTATGCACCCCAGTAGTATGCCGACTCCCCTAACACGCCCTTGGTTTTCAGCTTCTTATCGGACTTACGAATGCCATAGGTCTACCTTATCTTTAAGTTTGTAGTTGTGTGCATATGTCGGCTAAGTAGGACAGTTGTTTCAATAATAATAATAATAATTTGAAAAGAAAAGAGTTCAACTCTAGGGGAAAGGAGGGGAGGGGAAGAGGTATAAGGGTAGGGATAGAAAGGGTAGGGATAGAAAAACTGAGCCATATACAATACCTTCTCCCAAATTTCCAGGGATAGGGGTATTGAAAAAATTGTACCATGCTTTCCATGTGGACTGATAGACTTTTACCCTGTTGTTCAGAAGGGCCGTAATATATTCCATTGACGATAAGTGCCAAACCCTATTCAGTAGAGCTGCTTGTGGGGGCGCAAGAGGGTTCTACCAATATTTAGCTATCAGTGATTTAGCTGCGTTGCAACTAAGTACAAGTAGTTTATCTGTTGATTCAGATATTGAGGGCAGTGGCTTACACAATAGGATCACCGCAGGGTCATATGGAAGGTCTATTTTCAAAAGTTGGTTTAGAAAACAAATAGTGTCCCTCCAGAATTGGGCTATAATGGGACAGCTCCACCATATGTGAAAAAATGAACCAACCTCCCCACAGTTTTCTTCAGGAGAGGTTAGATACAGATGGGAAAAAAAGATTCACAAACTTAGATGGGACTAAGTACCAACGTGTATATACCTTATAGGCTGTTTCTCTAACTCCAACATTGAGAGATGATTTGGCAGCACGGAGCCTAATATCCGACCATATCTTATCATCCACAGACATCCCCAAATCTTCCTCCCAGGCACATTGAACTGGCATTCAAATATGGAAAACCGAATTCTTTAATCAGCCAACAACAGTGTTGATTATTAGGCCTTGTCTGTCCACTATGCAATGTCCCTGGTTATTAGACTGTTATGTCACATTGCATAGCTTGTAGCTTTAAGCAGCTAGAGTTTAAGGATACTGAGAAATATCTCTGTGAAATTAATCAAAAAAACAAATTTGAGCCCTGGCTACTCCCAAAAATATTTGCTCATTCTTCAATCTTAAAATTTTTTGCCAACAAGAAAAAATTAAATAAAAATTAAATAAACTTTAAAAAAGGTCAAAATATTAAAATTGTGTGGGTTTTCCTTCAATTTTTTTAGTAAAGGAAATGCTAGCTGTCTTTGAAGACATATTTTTTTCCCTCTAGGTATTGTGTACTCAAATTTAAACAATACAAAGAGTAAACTTCAAACAGTGTTTATATGTAAACATATATATATATGAGATATTTCTAAATAATTCCCAGATTTCAAGAGGAATGTAAAGCTTACATAAAACTCCACAACCGGTAATAATTATAGAAGAAGGAGTATTAGAATTAGAATATCTACCATAAATAACGATTAATGTTCTACACACACTGCCACCCACGTGAGTGATATGGCGTGTATTTTGGCAATACGTTGTAATTGTCCCATCCTGTAATTTCTTATAAGACAATACCACAGAAAAGCAAGACTAATTGAAGCCTTGGCTGTCCACTATAATATGCAAGGGTGTAGCCAGGACATTCTCCCAGCACTATGTTACATCACCTGTGAAATACCAGTTCTTAGAATATTTGTAATAAATTCTGCTTGACCAGTTAGTTAATTCTGAGTTACCTTTGATCAATAGGTAGTATACAATTTCCTTGTCAATTTCAAAAACATCTGCCTGGTTTTAATCTCTGTGGTGCTGAATTAGAAGAGAGCAATGGTCGAAGTGGAGATTTAGAAGTGGTGGTATGGAAACAGAAATAATAGAAGTGAATGAAGTTTTTCCATTAAATCAGTGGGAGAAATGATGGTATGTCACACCTCCAGATACCCAGGTCCAGTGAAAGGAGTGGAGAAGGGGGGCAGCTGTGACAGACCGAGGTTCAGAGGGACCCCTGCAATCCACTGCTGTAGACACTACTGATTAAGGGTCCTTAAAAACGTGTATACTGGGCCCCAAGATTTCTGCTCCCAGGCCTGTGTATACCGCCCCACGTCAAGCCCTGAAAGAGGGTATGTGCATGTTTTAGGGTACTAACAATGTTGGCATTTCTGTACGTTGTCTATATAGATGTAAATACATTGTACCCGATTATTGCAAGTGTGTTGGTCTAGCAGTATTATGCACATGGCATGAAGTAATTGAAGCAACAACAATAGCCTGCGTATTCAGCATGAATAGCCATAACAAAAGTTAAAGATGGTTAAAAGCAGGTGTGTGCTAAGGAAAACTAATTTGTACCCATGATCAGTTCAAAGAAATGCCTGTCTAGCATACATACATACATAATGTCCTTAGGTGGAATACCCTGAGATTGCTTATGACTGAGAATCAATCTCATTTGCTTTCACCTGCTTTCTGCCCATGCATCACATGAAAAATAGCTAAATACTGCAAAAACAGTCAACTACGCATAACGCCTCAAGAGGCGTATATAAGTATATAGTCTATAAGCATAGGCATCATAACTGGGGGGATGAGGGGGCATCTCAGCGCTCCCACCCCAAATATGAGGGGGCGGCACCAGGCCCAGCAGGGAAACGGCGCAGACATTCTCAGACTGCAGAAAAGCAAGACTAATTGCAGCCTGGGCTGTCCACTATAATATGCAAAGGTGTAGCCAGGACATTCTCCCAGCAGTATGTTACATCACCAGTGAAATACCAGTTCTTAGAATATTTGTAATAAATTCTGCTGGTGGCACATGATGGGAGTATGGGGGGGCTGGTGGCACATGATGGGAGTAATGGGGGACTGGTGGCACATGATGGGAGTTTTGGGGGGGCTGATGGCACATGATGGGAGGCTGGTGGCACATGATGGGAGTACTGGGGTGGGTCTGGTGGCACATGATCAGAGTATTTGGAAGGTGGGTGGAACATGATGGGAGTACTGGGGGGGCTGGTGGCAGATGATGGGAGTACTGGGGGCGAGACTGGTGGCACATGATGGGAGTACTGGGGGGCTGGTGGCATAAGATGGGAGTACTGGGGTGGGTCTGATGGCACATGATGGGAGTACTGGAGGGGCTGGTGACACATGATGGGAGTACTGGGGGGGAGACTGGAGACCCATAATGGGGATACTGGGGGAGCTGGAGACACATGATGGGGATATTTGGGGGGAGCTACAGAGACATGATGGGAGTACGGGGGGACTTGAGATGATGATGGGGATACTGGGGGTACTGGAGAGACAGGAGGTGAATGGGAAGGAGGAGCTGATGAAGAGGAATTATGGGTATAGAGAAATGATAAATAGAATGGGGAGAGGGAGGTGATGATGAGAACAGGGAGATGATGTAAGGAAAGGGGTGAAGAGAATGAAGAGATGATGAATTGAGAGGGGAGATGATAAATACGGAGGAGATGTATAGGCACAGTGTGCACTGGAGTACAAGGTGAGGGCGCACTAAGGTGACATGGGGGTGCCAAGGGGAGGGCTAAATTCTTGCCACCCCCCCCAAAAAAAAAAGTTGTGACACCCCTGTCTATAAGTACATAAATACAGGAACAAGATACCAAAGTGGACACAGAATTAACATAATAGTTTTCTTATGTATTCTAATACATAAAAGTATTTAAAAAAGCAAATAAGTAGACAGACCTAAGCATAGGAATATATTCATGAAATAGACAGTTATAAATGGAAACATGTAATGTCCTTAATTTGTTATAGAATGTTGCACCCCTTTTGACATGTGAGCATATTTGCTGCCTCCAGTGTGCATGACTGACAGTTTAAAAGTGTGATTTAGGTGTATGCTAGAAAAGCCTCCAAGCCTGTTCCAGCCTATGACAGAGACCCGTGTTATGAGTGACACAAGTTTACATATAATCAGAATTTGACAATCCATAACAAAACATCGGATACCTGTTCTGTCCCTTCCTTTTGTTTGTAACATGATGCTGTTTTGTTCTTATGTTTTATAGATTCATGACAAATATTTAATTACTGTTTTATCTGTCTACCACTTCTTCCTGCAGGATAATTTCACCCTATTAATGAATGAAATTTTCCTCATACAGCTGCGGCCTCTTAGGTGCGTGTCTTTAAGAAAATTGCCAGTGGGCATGCGTAGTCATAGTAACTATGCAATATATGTAGCTTTTACGTACAGTATATAGATTGACTCAGTGCAGTCTTTACATACCGCATATAGTTTATTAATTGAAAGGAGACGTGCCACTGCAGCTTCCATGAGAAGAGTAGGTTAGGCAGACAGGGAGGAAGGGCTAGGCAATGTCCCTGCGTATTTTCCCTGCTTAAGAGGGAAATACACAGAGGGAGATAAGAAAGCCAATGGCAGTAGTAAGTGCTATTAGGCACCTAAAAACGTGGGAGGGAAGTGGGAGGGAAGGGGACACTTGGGTGCGGTTACATGTTAATCTTACGGATTTCCACAGAAGTGTGAATCTGGTCCATTACCCCTAAACCTACTAACTTACACTTTTAGTTCTAATTCTACTTCTCTTACCTGATTAAAGTTTTCTCCTTCTATTTCCTTATAGACAGTGGCCCTGAGGAGAGGATGGCCCATGGCAGCAGTCCATTCTGCACCCCAATCCATGATCGCACCCTCCCCCTGGCTATAATGGCCTGAGATGGTCTACTTTCTGATGACATACATTGTAACTTATATGCATATTATCCTGTGTCTGCACAAGCTTTCCATGTTTAGACCCTATAGTCCTTACCTAGTCTAAATAACTCACCACCCACCTGATGAGTCTTACCTGTTATCTATCTTTACACCATCAGCAGGGTCATATCTACCCTTGGCCAGAATGGCATTCGTCATAGGCACCAGCCGAGAAGGGGTGCACCACCCATAGGTGCCACCAATACCAGAGGATAGAATCCCAGTTTCCAATCCTCTACTACATGAGGGGCTGTGGAGCAGCATCTGTGATGAAGAGGCTTTCAGATGTTGCTGCTCAGCTGCCACTACATCATAGTCCTGCCGCAGCTGTAATGTGCAACACCCCCTTACACCTTACAGGTAGCGGACCAGCTAATAAGAATATCATATGGACTGGATTTGGGGGGGGGTGAGGGAGGAAAAGGCAATTAATCCGACAGTTTGCCAGGGGAGCCCTAACCCTTAGACACAGCAAAAAAAAGAGAGACAATGGGCCGGATTCTGAGCTAATGATGCTAGGAGACTTACCTATGTAACATAGGTAAGTCTCCTATCAGTCAGCAATGCATAAGCGCAGTACATGGAATTCTGCATTGGAAATCATTCATATTAACAGATTTATAGTGAACACTTAGGACCAGATTTATTTTACTAAGCTGCAGAAAAGGAAAAGTGGAGATGTTACCCATAGCAACCAATCATATTCATGCTCTCACTTTCCTACTACATACTAGAAAATGTCAGCTAGAATCTGATTGGTTGCTATGGGCAACATCTCCACTTTTCCTATCCCA
>WWET01007985.1:31955-43765 GCA_011038615.1 Limnodynastes dumerilii | reverse complement strand
GCGCTATTGTTCCTACTGCTTTTGTTGTATAAGAGTCTTAGAATTAGTCTGCAGGGAGGTTAGTCTTGGGGTTAGGCTGTGGGGATGGGAGTCTTAGGGTCAGGCTGTGGGGAAGGAAATCTTAGGGTTAGGCTGCAGAGAAGGCAGTCTTAGGGTTAAGCTGCTGGGAAAGGAGGGTTGGGGTTAGGGCAATGGAAAGGGAGGATTATGGTAAGGGTTGGGATTAAATTCATACTTTCCATTTTTATCCGCGTCTTCTGTCTTACATGAATCAATTGCTTGGCTCTGTGAGACAAAAAGCAACTGATTTCCCAGCCAGTTTGAAACTGTCTATGAGAGAAGAGCCCTTTGGAAAGACGTTTAAACTGCACCCCTTTCTCCTTAGCTCTCAATTTCTGTCTTCCTCTTTGATTTAAGTGGCCCTGACAATCTGTGAAGTTCTGTTTTTCTAGTAAACCTTGTCTTCAGGTGACTGTGTATACACAGGAGACTAGCAAAGAGAGATTAAAGCCCTTGCTAGGGATTTTCTGCTTTTTCCTGAGTAACATCCCTTTTATGTGTCCAACGCTAGTCAGCCAGCAAACTTGAACTCCACTTGCCCTGATACCACTTTTCCATTAAGGACATTTTCTTGTGGAGTTGTTTGCCATGTTCATCGCTGTCTGCCCCAATATTGAATGGGAAGAAGTCCAATGGCTATATTTACTAAGCTGCGACAAAAGAAAAGTGGAAATGTTGCCCATAGCAACCAACCTGATTCTAGCTCTTGCTTTCTTATTATATACTAGAAAACATCAGCTGGAATCTGATTTGTTGCTATGGGCAACATCTCCACTTTTCCTTTCCCACAGCTTAGTAAATCTGGCCCCAGCTGTGAGTCCAAGAAGTGGACTTTTAGAGACATGTTACATCCCATGGTCTTGTAAGATATTACTTTTAAGAGATTGTCCACTATGTCTTTGTGGTTGTTTATTTTATGGTTCCCTAAAAAGGTCTGAAAGCCCATTCACCAGGATTAAAGAGACCATCAAAGATCCTACTCAGCATCAGTTCTGTCATTTGAGGACCTACAAAGATTCTCTCTTGGATATTTGCATAGTTGCTCCTTGGGAATTTCTTTCTTAAGTCTGCAAATGCAAGCCCACATTGATCCATTGCTTTGATCAAGTTCTTTGGAAGATCTGACTTTATATGAAATGGAGGCAGATATAATTTCTCAGGATCAACAAGTGGTATACTGGCAACATTCTTCACTCCTTAGGTTAGCGGTTTTGACTACTGCTTCCAAATGTAATGGTTTTTCTGGTCTTTGCTGTCTCATTCGCACAGAAAATATAACTACTTTGTATAACCTTGTTGTAGTCCCAACAAGAGAGAAATTTATTTGAAGTCCCCACAGAAATTCCATTTATGCTCTTCATATTTGATTTTTATTCAGCAGAAGTTTAACGTTCCCATGTTCTTCCTTCATAGTAGTAGCATGAGCTAGTGGTACTGGGGGGTAACTTAATGTTGTTGGGGAGTATCACAATGTTCATGCGATGAATAGACGCCAATGCTTTGTTTTGTACTCATAACCAAGTTATGCTTCTATAACACACTCAATCTGGAGCCCAAAAGTTCTGCTTGCCTTTTAGATAGGTTCAAATATCAGCCAAGGTCATTGAGCTCTCCTTGGGTAAATGTGGTTCAGGAGATGGAAGGGGAGCCTCATCGGTTGGGTAAAGACTTACTTGATCATCACAGTGATCCATTTCTTGTTCATCTTTTCAAAGTGTGAATTTTTCTGGTGGCTTTGGCATAGACATATCTTCACTATGAGGCATTGGCCTCTTGGCAGGAGACATATCTAGGTATGTCACAGTGTTCTTTGACTTGAACTGATTCCAAAAATGTTTGTCAGACAAAAGTAGCTGTCTGTACAGTGGTCTTACAGTTCCCTTCAAATCATTTGAACAGTGAAATTCATGTGCCGAGAACCCTTTGACCAACCTGAGAGGAGTTTGATACAATTTAGACAGGAAACATGAGGGGTCCAATCTTTGTCTTCGTCACTGACTTTGCGTCCAAAGTAAAGTTCATTGTCCTGCTTTAGAATTGGATTCAAATGACATTGCTGCTGTCCCAAGTTACCATATGACAGAAGTAGCAAAGAGTCCAGCCAGTTAACACAGTGTCTAGGCATTGGTCCACGTGGCAGAAAGCAAAGTGCAGGGTTAATGGTTCCCTCGGAAGATGAAAGTAATGGTTCACACAGCTGCTTGTTGCACAGTCCTGGTGGCCAATATGTGTGGAAAAATCCACACAAGGCGCTAAAATCTGAAGACCAACCCTTTAGCTGCCAGACTCACTTGACACAGCCTCCGGGTGAGGCCAATAAAAACCTTCCTAAACACTATATAAACAAGTCATATATCACAATATCGACTCTTAAAGAGGGCATAACTGTAAATCTATGACCATTCTTGAAATCTGAGCAGAGATTTCATATATTATAACACATGAGGAGCCCTGTGACAAAATCATTGTCTATCAGTGTTATTTCAATAATAAATTCCTAAGGATTGCAGTGGTTTGGAATGTAGTGTTTCACTACTGGTTTAAGGCCCAAACTATCCAATGGAGAGGATCACATTAAGTAATTAAGGATCAGTAAGGGTAGTTGATAAGTGGAATAACCTCCCATCTGTGGTAGCAGAGGTTAACACAGTAGAACACTTAAAGTAAATTCAGGGCTAAATAGGGTCTAGGGTCAGTATAGCTTAAAATACAATTGAACAGACCGGATGGACCATGTGGCTCTAATCTGCTGTCATTTTCTATGTTTCTATGATCTATGTAATGTGTAGTCTATATCCACTGCAGGCTGTAACACTGACAAGGATTAAATAAGAGATTATTTTCTCCCTAGGTGCTGCTTCACATTTTTCTCATAGACGGCCATTCATGACCACCTCACACATCATAGATATATTGATATTTGGGTGTGTGTGTGTGTGTGTATAACTCTAAGGGCCAGATTTACTAAGCTGCGGGTTTGGAAAAGTGGAGATGTTGCCCATTTAGGTGTGTGTGTGTGTGTGTATAACTCTAAGTCTTTTATGACTCAAATAAGTAAATCTTTATAATGAGCAGTGCTGTATATTTAATGACTGATTAAAGTATAAGTATTTAATGCATAAATAAAGTGAATCCTCCTAGGAATGAAATTGATTGGCAGCATTCTGGTAACCCAGCAATATGGTTTTCAAACCACTGTTGTCACAAACCGTACTCTCTCCAGCAGATAATTCCTAAGAATCACCATCTGTTACACATAAAAGGTCTTTTTTATTGTTGCTAAGACTAAATTAATTAGTTCTAAATTATTTTACTCACTGTTACTTTTTATTATTAACAAATGACCTGTAATACTGCACACAAATTCCATAAGAGTTACAGCAGATTATAATACACCTATTTGCAGGGCTTGTGGTTGCCACTGTGGCAATCCCTATATCTACTCTGACATTGCCAATAGCTTAATCGCGGCTTTCTCAGTGCTGACAGCTTTCTAATAAAGAGAAGTGTTATTTCGGATTGGGTAAGATGGCCATTCTTTTGACAAGGTACTCGTGCCCAATGTTGTATTGTGATCTCTGTGATTGGGACTGTTGAAGTTAGGCTGTGGGTTATGAAGGGTTAGGGTTAGGGTATGGTTAAGGTTAGGCAGCAGGAGGATGCTTAGGCTTAGGCTGCGGAGAGCAGAAGGTTAAGGTTAGGCTGCGGAGAGGGGACGGTTAAGATTGGCTGCGGGAAGGGGATGGTTAGGGTTAGGCTGCTGAGAGGGGAAGGTTAAGGTTAGGCTGCAGCACAGGGATGGTTAGGATTATTGAATGGTTGGAGTCAGGCTGACCCTAACCATTCCATTTAGAGACACACCAGTTGTAGTAACAACACTGTTTCATCTCAAACTGATGAAAACTGACCACAGTTTTATTGCCGAATGTGAACTGTCAAAATAAAGATGATCAGAAGGGTGAACCAAACCCACTTGCAGAGAGCAATGGCTGGCAGATTTGAATATATTTAACCAAAGTTCTGATTACCCCCACAAATTGCTTGGTGTAACTATGCAAAACTGAATATCAGATGAGCGTCTGGTTCCCATGCTACTCTCTATCTGAACTTACCTGTTTACTGTTTATGATGAATATTTTCTTACATGCTTTTATGATGATCCCTGAGTCATAGATTACGCCGGCCAACATCTGCCTGGCACATGCGCAGAACGGCAGAAATGCCGTTCTTACACGTACGGCCGCTGTAACTAGTTCGGAGGCCGTAGGTCTGGATCTACCCCTTAATTTCAAATTCCTTCTTAAGTATGGATCCAACCCACTGATAGTTGTGCTATTTTATAGAACTCGAAGTCCTACTTTTAAACTGTCAAGTAACGTTTGCCATAAATGGGTTTTTACTGTTACTGTTACCCATAATTAACTATTACTCAAGTTATCTTAACAATAAATAGAGGCGCATAGATTACATTTTTACTTATATATTTATTTTTACAAGGCTTTTGTTTTCAGGATTGGAACATGGCACCACTGTCCCTCATGCCAAAATTTAGAGAAGTTCTATATGCTCTCAATACAAAGAATAAAGTCCTCTGACACCCATATTCCCAGAAGCAAAATATAAGCAGTGTAACTATATTGGTTCCAGTGGGAAATGGTCATTTCAGGGCAAACCAACTTTGGGCCAAGGATAGCCACATCCCCTGCATCACTAGATTGAGACTGGAGCCAAGAAGCAAAGGGTCCATTGGAAGTTGGATGAAGCTGGTATAAGTGTCTTTATATTAGCCCTATGCATGGGCATTTGAAGGGGCAAATCTTTAACAGAATAAAGCTATCTCCAACGCTGAAACAGCCCAAGCAACTAAGGCCCGTACATTGCGTAAATGTTGTCTTTCAGACCGCATTTACGCAATCTAAGTAAGAAAAAGATACGTAGATTTCGTTAAAAAATTACTACGCATGCGCAGTAGTAAAAATCGATAAACACCGGACTTATATGTTATACGTCCGGTACTCTGAATATGGGATTAACTCTTCTGCTCCAAGCCCGTCTACATCAAGGTGATAATGGGCAGGTGAGCTTAACCCAATATAGCTATATTGTGAACTAAACCTCCTTTTTATGTATGTGCTGACACATAGTGTTATATAATGCTTGTTTGGAGCGCCAGGCCTGTCTTTTGTTCCTTGTAGTTGCATAGTGGTCATTTTGGTCCTTGGCTGCACCTCTCCATTTATATATACACTTGCACACATTTCATATATTGAATTAGAAGTGCTGCCTGTGCTTTTTGTTACTTTTCTAGTTTTACTTTGGGAGTTTGACCCTCCTACAAAATGGCTGCTTGCACACTGTTCAAATAGTAGAAATGTCTTAACATAGACCTCCTGAGTACACATATAGCAGATGGATGGGGACTCACCTACAGGAGGTGCCTTGACGATGGGCAGGTGACATCACCCAGTATAGCTATATTGTGAACTAAACCTCCTTTTTATGTATGTGCTGACACATAGTGTTATATAATGCTGGTTTGGAGCACCGGACCTCTCTTTTGTTCCTTGGGATGTACAAGGCAGTACTTGAGCAAAACTTTTGTCAGCTTTTTTGTACATGAGCCCACTTCACAGGCGGTGGCCCAAATAATATAAAAACAGAATGGAAGTTGCTCAATCAATTTATAAGTATATGTTAAACAGGTGCGTGAAATATATCTTTACTAGAATACTAATCCAAATCAGATAAAAGAATAATAATAAAAAAGTAATAATCTTTAAATCTCTAGGGGCTAAAGTTTTTCAAGACCAAAATGTATTTTTTTGTATCATAATTGAATGGTGATTTATCCTAATAAGTATTTTAGAATCCACTTTTCTGTGGGCAATTAAACATATGTTGCCGTGTTCCCATTTCAAATAAAGACCCTGATGTGACTTTTCAATAATATTAAATATAAAAGAGTAGAACACTTTCTTTTTCAAATGATCTTTTTGACACATATAAGCCAGAGAACAAAATAATAAATCAAAGTCTTTCAGAAACTTTTAATCAATGAAAAGTTGAAGATGGCTGCGTGACCTCCTTTCTGTAAGTAACAGTATCCTCAATCTTGCGCATATAATGTCATCCATTGACTGATAGGAGGTTGCTGAAGAGTTATCTGTATAAACAATCAATTTCCCTTTTCCATTTTATACAGTGCTCATTAAATGTGTCGTGCAGACGAGCTACAAAATCTGGAAATTGGTTACACTGGAAGATTATACTTTCATAATTACCTTTTGAAAAAGTAGACTTTACTTTAAACTGTTCTATGATAGCCAAACTTGTCAGATATGTAAAACGGGGTCAGATAGAGAGTGGGCATCTCGTGGCTTCTTGTTAAAACCTTTGAATATATAACGATTACAATATTTAAATGCGACTTTATTTCTAGGAACCATACAAGTGTATGGTCTATATGGTAAATATATATGAAAATTATTAATAAAAGAAAATGTCAAATTAAAAAAACATATTTAGAATATCTATCTATCTATCTATCTATCTATCTATCTATCTATCTATCTATCTATCTATCATCTAACCAGATGTAGTCTAATCTCAACAAAGCTTTCTATGCAGGAAGCAAAGCATTATGTTTGGAGAACACAACATTCTATACAGAGAAGAGCTTTCTATCCAGGTGAAAAAGCATTCTATCCAGGAGAGGAGCTTGGCACACAGAATTCTGTTGTAGTTTCCACAATGGGTTTACAAAAGGCTTTCCTGAGCATATTCTCTGAAAAGGTGGGGGTTCTGCTGAAAGCATATACATCGCAGTTGCAATGGGGATGACTTCCTTGGCACTCTCCTTAACACTGGTTGTTAAAGAAAACAAAAGAGGACCTGAATATTTAATGTCATAATGTGAGGGGTAAAGATTATTCATTTAGAAAGTTATTTATTTATTTTTGCATGCATGTATGTATGCAGAGAAAACACTTTGTTATTATTAATAGCTCATAAATTCTGAACCCTTTAAATTTTATACTGCAAGTTAGATTTAAGTTATCAAAACTATTTTATTTTTGGTCCTATATTTTAAACCCACCCCCTTCAGTTCAACTTGGTGTTGCTGAGGTGCAAATGTTCTCCCTTGTTTCCTGTTGCTCCTAACTGTAGATTAAGCCTAAAGCTGGTGCCCACTGGAAACTTTTTAATGGATTATCACCTTGCCGGTTCGATATATTGACATTGAAAATGTCGACAGCTTAAATTGTTGACAGGTCAAAATTTATTGTATCTTGGGAAACGTTTCAGTTCCAGCTTAACTTTCATAAAATATTGTACGAACCCTCAAGAAATTAAAAAAAATCTATGAAAAGATAACTGTCTTAAAAACATAACTGTACACATTTCATTAAAATAAACTGATTAATTTAGGAAACGATTAAGAATGTATTTGCAATCTTTTATTAGTTTGTCACAGTGTGTTTTCTCTTTCTCATATTCCCATTATTGTGTGTTTGTTTTGTATACTTCAAATTAAGTGCTATATCAAGCGAAATCTATAATTCTCTATCTGTGCTAAACCCACAAAAAAATAATAAATATCTCACCAAACATAAAACTTTAACATTTCATTTTAAAATGCATTGTGCAATAAACATCCCACAGTTTCTTTTATTTCCAAATCATTAAAGATTAAATTGATACTTAGTTGCTAAAGACATAAAAATTATGTCTTCGGTACTAAATACTTAATATTCACACATAACAAAGGAAATAAAGTAATAATATCCTAGAAAGATTGGTAGAAAAGGACATGGTATTGTTCCGTAATGCAAATTGCAGAAGTAATGGGGGGTCCCTACAGACTACAATAACCATTGAATTCTCTTTATTTTTATTTGCTTTCATTTACAATATTTATTACCCTGTTCAGCTTTATTTATAAGCTGAGTTGTTTTAATCCTTTTATAATAAAAAAAATAAATAACATGTAATTTTAAGGGCACTGAACCTCAGAAAATCTGCATGTCAGCCAAATAATATCAAACTCCTGGGGAAAGCCAGATTTTAAATGTACAGACAAAATGAAAGTTGATAATTCAATGTAACGTAATTCAATGTAAAAAAAAGTTGTTTGGTATTTGTATGCTAGAAGCATAAACAAAAATACTTCACTGCATGCAAAAAGAAAAAAATTATTTGCATCCCATACATTGCAAAAAGGTTTTATCTAGGTAGAAACTATGGGCCAGATCCAGCGCTATGTCTGCTAGCATATTTACTCAAGCCGGAGACGTAAAAACGCTGTTTTGTATGTACTGTACATGTGCGTGCCAGATGTTACGACCCGTAACTCTGAACGTACGTACCAGCTTAGTATCAACTGCGTAACTAAGGGGACGAAGGGGCGTGACAACCATACGACACCCGTTATTATGCTTCGGAAATGGGGGGATGCATTTAAATCATTCAGTATGAGCGCGCTTAGCAGCGTAAGTATGTGCAGCCATTACGGCCGACAGTAGTTATGCTTTGAAAGGTTAAGGTGGGGTTTGGAAAGCATATAATGGAAAAAGTACGTATGAGCAAGGGGAGTGCATAGTAATTACGAGAGCGTAAATACGCTATGCGTTGAAACGTAAAGGGAACATGGGTCTGGATCCGGTCCTATATTTCTTTTTTAATTGTTTCTCCTAACATTGAACCAGTCCCACTGGATTAACGGCTCATTTTAACCATTTTATGTCTGTTCAGATTTTCACAAAATGCTTTGAATACTTGCTGACCCCTTGGAAGGGAGAACCTGAATCTTAAAACAGCTAATCAGTTAAAAACAGGGGAATGGATTTAAAAAAAGTTTCTGATACTCATTATTTATAGATCACTCCAATGTTAATGCCAAGGCAAAATAACCAGTTGTGCAGCTGGTGCTCTACCTCATGCCCAATGCTACTACTGGGCCAATATTGGTCAGGGTCTTGTTCATGAAGCAGAGTGAAGTAACAGTGACATCAGTGATGACATCATCATTGGGCCATTGTGGGTGTGGGACCCAAGTGTATTTATTTTACCTGTTCTGCAAAAGCGTGTTCTGTCCAAAGATCTCCTAATAGACACAGTACATACTTGCAAAAAGCCAAAGATATCTTTGATCTCTGTATTGGCATATTAGGAGCTCCAAAATATCAAATCAAAAGATCACAGACTGTTTCAAAATATTTTTGACTGGACAGTACACACTGGTAAGATATCTAGTGAAACAGTTTTTTGATTGTGTGATTGGAAAGACTATCTTTCGAAAATGTCATAGTAAGTACCCGGCCTTAGAGCAAGAAGATAATCTAATTATCATCTTCTTACTCTAAGGCCAGGTACTCACTGAAATTTAATATTCCCACTGTATAGGAGCATGGACAAAACAGGTGAAAGTGTAGAAATGAAATGTCCTAAATCAACTCTAAATAACAGATAACACATAGAGACTGCAAAAGAATTAAATTCATATGCACCCCTAACTTTGAAAACCATGTTTCAAAGTGAGGGGTGCATATGAATTGAATTCTTTTGCAGTCTCTAGGTGTTATCTGTTATTTAGAGTTGATTTAGGACACTTCATTTCTCAAACTCTAAGTCTGTTCCAACAGTTTAAATTTGCCCCATCCTCACACTGTAACATGGTTTTGCTCAGATCTATACTTGCACCTTACCCTTATTCTGAAATGCTGACTCAACCTCACTGACATTATTTTTGACCTTTTAGATGGCTGAATGGTATGATGACTGCAAGGAAATTAATAATGTATTAAATATACCACTGCCATACCATGGTTTGTAAATGATTTGTTGATAAAAACTGTATAATTTTTTTTTTGTTAAAGTATAGTTTACATTGGTGTTTGCATTTCATGGGGTCATGTTGGGCCCCATTACAGTTCCTTGTTATTATTAATATAATTATATCATTCTTACTCAAAATCATATCCCAAAAAATTAAGATAAATGTAACCTTTGCATGCCTTATTTAAAATATTTTATGGTTAATTATAAATGAAAGAGAAGCAAAGAATGTTTCAGCATAGTAGGTAATAGAATATGAGAAGAGTTTATAAAATGTATATATTTTACTTTAACATTACAGAGAAATATAGTTTTAAAACCACAGGGGGTTAGATAAAACAAATTATTTCTATGTAACAAAAGTTATAATTACAACATTTAAAATACATTAGACATGAGTAATCTTTAAAGTATAAAATTATTCTGCAGTGAATTTACCAATTGCTCAGTTTTACTGAAGATAATGTTTTAGTGCTAGAATTAAAAATAAACTGCACTAAAAAAGTAAGTATAAGAAAGTATAATCAAATATGACAAATGGTAATATTAATTTAATAAACTAACATCTATTACAAATTATTTAGAACAAAAAATTAAAACATAGACTTAAAAAACAAAATGCTTTTAATTCTGAACAAAAAGGACCAAGGACCCCATAGTGACGAAGTGCATAAAAGGCAGACAGGGAACCATTTTACCAGAATGTCAGGAAGGGGGAGGGCTTGGTAAAAGTTGGTGTGGGGCTAACTAGGCTATTTAAGGAATAGTGGGCTGGAAATTAGTTCTCTTTTTCCAGAATCTTTCTCCCTTAAAGTTTTGTTAGGTTTGTTTTAACATGTTTCTCTTTTCCTTCAGAGGACACCTGGCTGGGGGGAAGCAGTGGCAATCAACATCAGTGCAATGGCGTAAAGGGGAAATGGATAAAGGTTACCCATCCTGCAGAACACTACCCAGAATGGATGTGTGGATACCAGGCTCTAGTACTTGGCTCCTTTTGTATGCACCTTCCAGGTACTGGGGTGAGCAGTTATAATAGGCTTGACTATTCTTTCTGGTAAAATGGTTGGGGGACTCCAAAGTTAATTGATGTTGTCTACTATTGTATTAATGTAGCTGGTGTATTTTAATGAAATTATTTGAAGAACAAAATGTAAAAAATATGGTAAAGCCATGACTCAAGAATATTGCTCTTGAGAAGATTCAGGGTTGTTATAAATGTGGCTTTATTAACTGTGTGACCTGTGGTCATATTTTGGATAAAACTAAAACAATAGGCCCCCCCCCTTCTTATTTTAGAGTGGCATATCAATGCTTTTATAAATTGTAAAACAACTTACGTAATCTATATTTTATTGTGTGATTGTCCTTTGCTGTATGTGGGTCGGACGACTCGCAGCCTTAAAACAAGGCTTATGGAGCATAGAAGGAACATTTTGAAACAGTGTCCCACTCACAGCATACCGCGACACTTTGCGGATAAGCATGGTGGGAACCCGGGATGCCTTAGGGTCCTGGGTATCGATCACGTCCCCCCTACATATAGGGGAGGTGATCGATACAGGAGGCTCTGTGTCCGGGAGACTTATTGGATACATCAATTTAATTCCTTGTCACCTAATGGGCTAAATGAGACGGTTGATATTAACTGTCTCATTATTTATTTGTTTATTTTATTTTAAGTTGTATAATAATTTATTTTAAATTTAAATACTCATATTTATTAGTGAATATTGGACAAATTTTTCGATTAAAATATCTTAATTTATTTATTTAACTTAATTGTTATCTGTGTAAGGCACTTTAGCTTTACACAGTTAGTTGATATAATCTAAGATATTACATACACTTTTCAAGGATTATTAGGTCAACTTGCTGTAATCCCGTTGGTGTATACATGGTGCTCTTAACGTTATCGG
>WWET01007985.1:11355-24846 GCA_011038615.1 Limnodynastes dumerilii | reverse complement strand
CTAAGCCTCCCCTTCCATAACCTTAACCCTCCTTTCCCCGCAGCCTGGCCCTAACCCTCCATTCCCCATAGCCTGATCCTAACCCTAACCATCTCTTTCCATGGCCCTAATTCTAACCCTCCCTTCCCCAGAGTATAACCCTTACCCTCTCCCTAACCCTAAAAGTCCCTGGAGAGGTTACTTACCTCTCCGGTAGTGTCTGTAGCGGGTGCGATAGGTCCGGCGGCGGCACCTCTGAAAATTGGCATACTCACCCATTCTGTTAAAGAAAATCAAAAAGGCTGAATATTTGAAATAGATACATACACAAAAGCCGCACAAACACTAATAAGGAGGAGTGGACTAACCCCACTAATTGGGGTGCTACTGTACAGCCAATAAACAATCAATGTAAAAAACACAAGGGTCTGGACCCCACAGATAGGATTCCCAGGGGCTGTTTTGACACAGTGCACTTGTATACACTCCCTTAGATAATGGTTGTCCCAGAAGACACAAGAATCATATTCATGTTGTGCCACATTCATTAGAATTTATTAATACAATGCAATAAAAGAGCGAAATATACTGAGCTACCCGGTATTAGAATAAACAGTTACAATATAAATAAATAAAGATAGTCTCAAATGAGTGGTTCAATGAAACACAGTATATTTGCAACATAGTATACATTACTCAGCCTCCGGCAGTGGTATGCATGTCCACATTGAGATCGATAGTTTCAAAGTGCTGTCAGTGAAGGAGCACGGCCCTATCTAATCCTGGAGGATCTGTCCCTGGCCAGCGCTACCAGCCTCACGGCCAGGCTTCACATTTTCTATCTACGCAAGTATCTATCCCTTCCTGACCTACTATGCAGTGGTAGAGATCTCAGAGGAGGCTGTGCTTTATCCGGGAGTCCAGGGTGAAGCTAGACAGCGAAGCGTACGTTGGAGAGACTGATTCGGTGGGTAAACACAGTGCACATGTCTCCCGCACCCTGAACTCTGCATACGGCCCAGTAACACTAGTGTAGCAAGACTAGTACGGAACTGAGTTCAAATGGGCTGTGATTCCCTCCGGCCGCTATAGTTAGCAGGGGGAAGCATGGTAATTGTACAGTGTTATTGCAGATCAGCGGTCATACGGACACTGGGCTTTAAGGCAGCTTATACTGCAGTCCTGCACTCCCCTCTCTCTGTCGGACGCACAGACCCCGCGCATACCGAAAGCATGCCGGGGTCTGGATCCAGTCCAGAGATTGGCTGCAGCCGACCCTTCCCCACTGTCACTGTTCCCTAGCAGCATTATATATATACAGAGTTGCGGCTCGCTACTATTTTACTGTAGCAGGCAACTGTGGCTCTCTGACTAAACTTGCTGGCTGTCAGCTCACGTGGTTTACAAACTTATAAACAACCAATCAGCTAAAGGCAACTGACGCATGTGCAGCTCAAGCACCTATCTGGCATGTGCAGAGTAAAGATTGTCCTGAGCATGCACCGGATAAATGGAGGTGAAGCCTCAGAGGTGTCTTTGCTCTGGGACCCTCCCCTGCCAAGGACAGCCCCGACCCTGCTGATCGATAATAGTACTGCTCAGTTTGCAGAGTCACTCCAACCAGGATGGAACAATGGGGTGAGAAAATGTTCCCGAGGATTAGGCAGTGTGTATGCGCCACACGGTTTCCCCGGTTATAAGATTATTTTGGAAAACTTCCTTGTGATCTTTATTGGAAGTGTAATTCCTCCGTTCTCAGTGGATCACAGTAATTTATGTTCATTTACAACAGGGTTGCCGACTCTCCCGGAATGTCCGGGAGACTCCCTAAATTCGGGTAGTTCTCCCTTTATCCCGGGAGAGGCAGCAAATCTCCCGCAAGTGACTGAGGCCCGTGGTTTCACTGAAACTACGGCCTCAAGTCCTGCCCCCCTGCCTAGCAACGCTAGTATACTAGTGTTGCTAGGCACAGGAAGGGACTTGATGGCGCAATTTGCGACATCAAGCCCCATCCTGACCCCTGTTTCAAGTAAAATCGGGTCAGTATGAGCCAGGGGGCGGGGCCTAATGACACGATTTGCATAACCCGCATCATTAAGCCCCGCCCTCTGCATGCGTCAGTAGCTTCTCTCCGGGATCTTCCGGAGGGAAGCAGCCAAAAGTCGGCAGCCATGATTTACAACGCATAGGCCTGTATTCACAGTTAATAATCTGCAAGGTTTTAGGTGCGTATATTTAGGAAGGGATATACTGCACATGCGTAGTAACATATATGCACACTACATTGGACTTAGGCACGAAAATGCTGTGAAACACCACTAAGAACCTAATGCCGCTTGGTTGGTAACTTATGCAGGAAGGGGCGTGCCGGGAAAAATTAGGCCCGCAGATAAGAAGATTGGGTGGAGGGAGGCATTTAAATGAGCAAATCTGGGCGTGGTTATGCAGTAACCTTCATAATTAGACGCCCTACAAACACAACTACGAACGTAAGGATATAAGATACAGAAACGCCCTACGGCATTTCCTAAGTCTCTTCAGAACCTAAAAACCAGGGGCGTGCCGTGGAAGTCACCTCGCTACTAGTTGCTTATGTTTAAGAAGCGAACACTTTCTTAAGTGTAAATCAGGTCCATAACTCCTTAGACCTCAATAATAATGGGCCTGATCCAGACCTACGACCGCAGACCGCAAGTGATCGTATGCCGGTCGGGAGCGTAAAAACAGGAGAAAAAACGCACTGCGCATGTGCAGTATGACAACTTCCGGTCGTCCGAAGGACATGAGCGTACAGCGAGCGTATTTTCAGCGTATTTTTCGCCCAAGGGGCGTGCGTTTTGTACGACGATAGTCCGGACGCTCGAGTTACTACACAGAGGTGGGGATAGCCATTTAAATTGTACAGTATGGGCGTGCTAAGCCCCGTACGACCAGCGTATTGGTACGAAAATTCGCACGGACGCTTGAAAAAGTTAGGGTAGGGTTCAGCCGCCGTAAGCAGGTACAATCAATGGGAGTGTCATGGGTGTGAAAGTTTATTCGCCCGGGTGAACATACGCTATGCTCGTGGGCGTAGGTCTGGATCAGGCCCAATGTTTCATAAGATTTTATGTAAACGTGTTGCTATAACACTTACAGAAAATGATTTGTTAATACAGTGTTTCTTTTCACTCCTCAATCAAAGCCGAGAGTTAAAATGAAAGTTTGTCTGATCTAAAATGTTGTTGTAGAAAGTTACACGACTTTTATTTTGCTGGTTACTTTTGGAGATAAGACTTTCCGACAAATTGATGGACAATATAATATTGTTTTTCTGTTTACAAATGCTTGTCAGTTCAGGGACCAAGATCTCTACAAATTAAACCCCTCTGCATTTTTCTTCACAAGTGTGATAGAATCTAATTAAACTTAATGAAAGCAATCAGTCTGTATGTTTCCGAACGGTTTTTCCAACTGTGAGTAAAATGTTACTGACCCTCATTTGTTAGAAAATTGTTTCAGATTGTTCAGAAATGTAAATTAGGCAGCAATTGAACTTTAGATTAAAATACTGATGTGACCAACACAATCATATCCATTTAGGCAAGATTTTAGCTTTCTATGCATAATAAATAGAAGCACATTTAACCTACTAAGAGAGTGAAAGAGCTCATTAAATACATTTAATAATCTGCTTAACACCCCACTTCATTATGTGGTTCTATAATATTTCATGTGACTCCGGTTAACATACACAGTGCCGTTCAACTGTTTTTAGGAATTAAAATGAATATGTGTTTTGGACCCACTGCTTGGCTAGATATTGCCTCGTCTAGAAGGACAAGAGTGAGAGTTACGAAAGATTTTGAAATGCAAAGTTAAAGAACCAAGGACCCCCATAGGGACAAGGGAAAATAAACAGCAGGCAGGGCACAGTTAGGAATCCAAGACATAGGGGATTAAATGGTAGGGGTGGGTTAGTTAGAGGTTAGCTGGTATGGGTGGGATGTTAGTAGGTGGGGGGAGTTAAGTAGTTTATATATAGGTAAGATAGAGGGGGTGGGGGCACTTGCTGCAGAGGATTCACCCTCCCTCCCTGTAAAGTTTAAGTTATGTGTTACTAATCTTTTTCTTTCAGACAGAGCATGGTCGGCGGTAGAAGTGGAGGGCTCAGCAAATATGGTTGGCGCAGGGGGTGTTATGTCTGGTGGGAGCGGGGGTGGTCTGATCCAATAGCAGCACAACCATTGGGCGAGGGCGCCAGGACCGTCATGGTTACGCCCTACTAGGAACAGGTCGAGTGTCGTGCTAGAGGATCAGACAGGGGGGCGCCAAGGTCAAGGTTGTGGACCTATTTTGAAGTTACATTTGCTGAGCCTCCCACTTGCTATTGGGCCACCTAACTGCATTTAGACTGGCATGACAAAAGTCAGCCAGTTAGGTTAATCAATAATTCAATTTCAACTCAGCCCAATTTAAATAAATACTGTGTTCCCTTTTTAAACCCAGCTACTGTGTCCGTCTCTTTATTTCAGTAGGGTGTATCGGTGTTTTGGATGAATGACTGGGCACTATGTCGTTTGCTGTTTAAAAGATGTTGTTTAACATAATCAGAATCTAGCAATCAGTTTAAAAATTGAAATAGAGAAATGGTTGCTATAGGGAACTCTTCTACAATTTATTTTAGAATCTTTAATTTATCTATGCCAAAACACAAGTCAACATACGTACATATTTACCTATAGACGTACGTACAAGCACACATATTCTATTTTCTCCACCAACTACCAGCATCATACAATATTGGAGGAGAGAACCGTATTTATATGAACTGTATCTTATTATAAATGTTTTTTATATTTTTCAGAGAGAAAAAAGTATATTGGGCAGGTCCCTTTAATTGTCCTAACACTGTTTTTGCAATAAATAGATATACATTAAAACATGACTATAGATATTTATCATTTCTACTGGGTTGTGCATGCACTGTGCCAAATGTCTCCAGAAATTAGCATATTTTGTGCTTCTAAAATATTAAATAATAGTCTGATTTTTAATTAAAGTGAATATCACTAGTTTTCTCTGTGTTTACTACCTTTGGGGTAGATCCAGACCTACACGCTTGATTTGTTACATAACTTACCTTCTAAGCACTCCACTAGGCTCTCCTCTCGCATGTACGTACTTTGGCCATACTTCTGTGTTCTCCTATTTCTCCAAATAAATTTCACTGTTTAACACCTTCCTTTAAATGAACTAATAGGTTTCTTTTTCTGTTTCCCATGTATGATTGTCTAGAGCTCTCTGTGAAGCCCCCCCCCTCCCCCCACAGTTTTATTCCCCCATTTCTCCCAGTCTATCTCTTTCTTTAGACGCCTTAGGTAAAAATTTTGTTAGATAGTACAGATTTTTTATCGTTTGTGTCTTGAGTCAGTATTGGCTGTTGACCCAGTGATACTTTTAATTTATCATCGGTTCAATACTTTATGAAAAAAAATCATCAAAAAAGTCATATAAACGTTACATTAATCCAGGTTTTAAAATGAAATTCAAAAGGTATAAGAGATATAATAAAACTAATGAAAAATAAAATCCAGCCACCAAACTGTGTTACAGAGAGTGAAAAACAGGGAAGAAAAAGAACCTTTTAAATATAATGGTTAGTAAGGTAATTGTGACTGAAGAAAAAGATCTATGAGGTCATATAATTGCAGGGGTTAGGATAGGTGAAACATGAGCTACTTCATAAAGAGAAGAGGTAATTGTAAAAACAGTAAGATGCCAAATCTAGTTTGTATTATATAAAAGTCATATTTGTTTATTTAAAAAAAGAGGCCAATATTATATCGTGTTAATGGAGCTCTGAAATATGAATAATAAAATTGAAGCATTTACTTGAAATAAAGAAAGACTGAACTTAGTGATCCTATTAAAGTCTACCACATTGTATGTCTCAACCTAAATGCACAAGAGATTTTAGTCAGTGTTACTGAAGCTTTTAAAATACTATAATAGAACAAGAAGATCATGGGTTGATTAATGGAAGATGTTGCCCACCAATATTAATCTAGCTAGCATTTAGTGCTTTCTAAAAAAAATTAAAGTAAATGTCTGATTGGTGGCTATATGAATCTCCTCTACCTTTCATTTTTATGATTTTTACGAGTTATGATCATTTTTAAATGTGCTAAATATTTTGTTTTCACCACAAATCGCCACCTGTTTACGCCAGATTTTGGGCCCAAATTGCCTCAGTTACTATTAGGCTGTTTAATGGTTCAATGTAAAACCATCGGCAATGTTTGGCAGTTTCTAAATATTCAAACCGCCAACAGGTGTTATGTAAAAGGCAGCGGCAGTTTGTATATAAAGCGGCAAAAATAAATATGAAAGGAAAAGAAGAATAAAGCAAACTGTAGCAGTAGGGTTTTTATTGTGATGCACAAGGATGTCAGGGATAGAGTGTTAATACATACAGGCCCGGCGATAGCTGGTGATAAGAAGGACAGCTGTGACGGGCCCCAAGGTTCAGAGTGGTTGTAGTCCCCGCTCCAATGGATTGTCTCTATTTCGACTAGGCAGCTATTTTATCATTTTTTTTATGAATGGGAGAGTATGCCGATTGGCATATTCCCCCTTTCACTTTTGCTGGACCCGCTGCGCACCTGCTTCAGACCCGCTGCTGTCAGCTCCGGAGAGGTGAGAAACCTCGACTTTTAGTGTTGGCGAGGGTTACGGTTAGGCTCTTAGGTAGGGAGGATTAGGGTTCGATGACACAAAGATATGTAACAAGGTAGACACGCCAGGAGGGGTACAGAAAATGAGGGATGATCTAGGTAGACTGGAGAACTGGTCAAGAGTGTGGCAACTGCAGTTTAATGCCAAAAAATGCAAAATCATGCACTTAGGGCACAAAACCCTAAAACTCAATATACAATTAATGGCACATGTAGTGACATTAAAAACTACTGATGAGGAAAGGGATCTAGGAGTCATTATTTCATGTGACTTATAGCCAAGCAATGTAAAAAAAAGTAATGAGAGAGGCAAGTCATATGCTTGATTGCATAGAGAGAGGAATTAGTAGCAGAAAGAGAAAAGTAGTGATGCCCCTGTATAGATCGTTGGTACGACCTCAACTAGAACACTGGGTTCAGTTCTGGAGGCCATATCTCCAGAAAGACATAAATACATTAGAGACTGTGCAAAGAAGAGCAACTAGAATGGTCCATGGCCTGTGTCACACTACACTAAACATGTACAGCTTGGAGGAGAGAAGGAAGAGGGGGGATATGATAGCAGCTTTCACATATATCAAGGGTTGTGGCTGGCTAGAGGAGGGGGCGTTTTTCAGAGGACATGGAATATAAACTGGAGGGTGGAAGATTCAGAGGAAATGTGCGGAAAAATGACTTCACTGAAAGGGTGATAGATAAGTGGAATAGCCTCCCATCTGAGGTGATAGAGGTAACACAGTAGAACAGTGTAAACATGCTTGGGATAAATGGAGAGAATCGGGAGTAACATATCGAGAGAATGGAGAGAATCGGGAGTGACATATGAGGACTTTTGCTGTGGAGAAAGAAATAATCCTGTAAGTAGGACACACATCAGTTTGGGGATTGTGACTGCCTAAATATATTTGTGAATCCTAACAAGAGAGGGAGAAGGTGAGCGAGGTGTTGATAAAATTTGGGAAGTCAGCAAAGACGGTCTGCACTAGGGCACCCGTGCCTTTCTCTCTTGTTTTTTTCCCTTGAGGCTCTGCCGACCGGCGAGGAGAGGTAGAAAGGAGAGGAGAAGAGCAGGAAGTCCCAGAGTAACCTGATAATCTTTGATGCATGAAAAGAATAATCATCTTGTAAGTAGGATACCTACCAGTCGTGATTGATTAAGAATATATTCCTACAACTGAGGGTGGTGTTGGATCCCCAGTGGAGGATAGACTGTCTCTGATTTTTCTTTTCCTATGAGAAAATTGCTTTTGTGAGTGGGATTAGAAACTAGAGAAGGATAGGGGGTGAACCTACGTACTTCACCATATATATTCCCTCCTTCTCTCCCCATATACACTTCTGATAAATTGAGCGAATTTGGACGTACTGGCTCTGAAGACATCGATCAAGAGGAGAATTTCTGGACTCTGATAAAGATTGAATATTTTTGAAATAGATAGAAGCTAAGGTCTGTGTTTTATATGTATATTGTCTATATGATTAGTGCTTTGGATATTACGGTGATTACCTTTGGATTACTATCTGCTATACTATCCCCTGTCCTTTCCCTGTCCAGGTGATAGAGAGAGTAAGAGGATTGTTTAGGGGGGTGGAGAGATAGCACCCCCACACCGTAGACCGTTGCAGCTATTAAGAGAGCGCAGGAGGTGTTATTGGTTTCCCTTTGTTTACAGCTGGGCAGATTGGATGGGCCATGTGGCTCTTATCTGCCGTCACTTTCTATGTTTCTATGATAGGGCCATAGCAGGGGAGGGTTAGGGTCAGGCTGCGGGGAGGGGGGTCCTAGGGTTAGGCTATAGAGAAAGGAGGATTAGGGTCAGGCTAGGGAGAAGGGTGGGTTAGGGTTAGAGTTATTGAAGGGGAGGGTAAGGGTCAGAATTAGGGGAAGGGTTGGGGTTAGTTTTTAGGCTTACCTAAATCGAGGCATAAGTAATTAAAATCCCAGCTAGTTCGAAACTGACCGGAAGAAAACGGCCCTATCAAAATAGAGCCATTCTTAGCGCACACACCCGCTTCAGAGGGACCCCTGTAATCAACTCTTGATAAGGGATAGGGGCCCCCAAAAACATGAGTGTACTGGGCCTCAAGATTTCTGTTGCCAGGCTTGAATACACATACAGCACTTATCCACTCATATAAAGAAAATTTTAATAAGTTACACTCGGACGCATCAATCATGTGCTTATTACTGATGTCAATAACAGTGGCGACAATCCAAAGTGAATATTTACACAATAAGCAAGGCAGAAAGTGAAGCAGTAGCAATGAATAAAGGTATTGTCATTATCACCTGGGTTACAAGTATTGCCAGTTCGCAATGTAAGAGTCACACATAATGAAAAACAATGTCAGCACTAGGATTATATAGGGATCAAGTAATGATAATTATAGAGGGAAGAAAAGCTAAATATATTGCTGTGGACGCAGTTCCTGTGCTGTGATTTGTATTAACTCATGTAATGCAATTGATAATTAATATAACAATACTCTAATAGACAAATGATTAATGAGAATTCATAGCATGCATGTAAGGATTCGTTAACCTTGTATGCAGATATCTGAACAAAATGACTGAACAAAGATAATGAAACAATATAATAGTGAAGGGCATTGAAGTCAATATATTGGGCCGTATTCAGAGAACCGTTTTCATGGGGTGATCCATGCGTATTTTTAGGATCGGATCAACTGCGCATGCGTAGTAACTTTAGGCCTGATCCAGACCTATGCTGTTGTGCGTAGCGTATTATACGCTCGGCAAACCCTACCCTAAGTTTTGTGTTCGTTTTCGCGGCCGTCCGTAGGTTCATTGCGTATTAACGACGCTTAGCACGCCCATACTGTACAATTTAAATGGCTCCCCCCGCCTACATTCCTTAACTCCAGCGTCCGTACTAACTTCGTACTTTAAACACGCTCCGTCGTCTGAAAAAACGCAAACAATACAGACGCCAGAATCAACGCATAACGAAAAGGTCTTTGATACAAACGGAAGTTGTCAAGTGCGTTTTTTCTGCCGTTTTTACGCTTACGATCAGCGTTAGCCCGCATGCGAGCGTAGGTCTGGATCAGGCCCTTTATGTACGTAGTTTACGTTGACTGTATGCACGGAAGTGCCTAATAGACGTACATGTGAATCGCACTTGGGGACATACGCATGGAAATCAGACATACGGAAAAATTAACATAAAAGTGGGTGGGGAGAGGTATTTAAATGTACGTATGGAGACGCGGTTATTGAGAATGGATCACATATACGCACGTAAGTACACAGTGTGAACCGAGTGGTCTATAGACTCATAAGTCACCGACAGCACGTCCTGCAGAGGGGAGTGCCGGGGTTGTTGGTGGGTGTTTCCTTGCTCCGTCCGTGCGTGTAATTGCTTACTTTTTAAAAAAACAGATCTCTGAATACAGCCCATAATAACCAAAGCAATAGGATTCCTTTTGGACAATTTAAAGTGATTTCATAAAACTCATAACCGTCTCTTTTGTTTTGGCTGCTTGGATGGCAGTAGTTTTGCAAACCCCAACTCGGTAAATCCAACGGTTTGTATGTACATCCTTGAAATCACCGGTATGGTGATGGTTCATAAGTTGGTCATTCTGGTCATTTTAATAGCCTTTACTCCCTTAATAAATTCGGTGGGTTTTAAGATACCAAATAAAACTTAGTTGCACCAAACTGCCCTTTAGCCAATCTTGTCCTTTTTGTCCAAAGCTGGCAGTAACCAAACCAAACAATGCCCCTTCCCACCATGACCGCATTTGATCTACTTTACTGGATACACTCCAGAAATAACCCTAACAAAGTTATAAATTGTTTGTAGACTGTTAAGGATTCAGGACAAGATTAGCTTCTTGTAGTGCTTTATCTTTTTACCATCTCCGATAACATGGTTTGAACACCTCTCACAGAATGTCTACACTCTTGGCACCGACAAACGAGTGCCTTTCTCCTATCTCTCTAATGGCAATTTTAATGTATGCTTCCTAATAAATAGTTCATCCTAAATTATTGATCTTCTCTGGGCGTAACACAAAATGCTGCCTGGAAGCATTAATCTTTCTGAACGCTCAGAAGCCAGACACATTTTCGACTTCAATTATACGTGTACTGATGCAGATCATTGGTCTATACACAGTCAGAGTGTGCGTTTATTTAGACTAAACTGAAAATGTCTAACTTTCACAGGACTTTCTTTTACCTGTTCCCATCAGCAGAAAATGTACTTTATAGTTCTTCTTATATGTCATACAGAATATTTTTTACTGGCTATTCATTTATAGGGAGAGTGGGACAAAAAATAATAATATAATAATTAGGTACAAGACCCTCCAACTGTACCTTTTAGGCAGATACAGTACTGGTTTTAAACAGTCTGTACCGGAAGAACCGACCTTAGGGATAGGCTCAATAGGCAAATGTCTAGGACGTCATGCCTAATGGGGGAGCTGGAGTAGCACGCTGGAAGTCAGCTGAGTGGCACCCAGGGGCGGCAATACTGATATGTCTGCAGGACAAAAATGCTTGCTTGCGGTCATGCAGGCAGAACAGTAGTACTGGATCTTGGCCCTTCTCCCTTATAGGAACAAAAGAGAGGTCTGGCGCTCCATACAAACATTATATAACACTATGTGTCAGCACATACATAAAAAGGAGATTTAGTTCACAATATAGCTATACTGGGTTATCTCACCTGCCCAGCGTCAAGGCACCTCCTGTACTCACATCTGCTATATGTGTACTCAGGAGGTCTACACTGCCATTTGAAAAGTGTGCAGCTGCCATATTGGGGAGGGGTCAGGCTCCCAAAGTAAACTAACAGTAACTTTATAGTGTGGCTTTATTTTCTAATTACATTGTCAGTGAGAGACACAAAGATCTGGTGCTATTGATCCACCTCCATGAGCGCAAGCAGGCATTTTTTAGACATGAAGGGCTGTATTCACACTTCTGCTTCTTAGGTGCATATATTTATGAAATGACCTAGTACACATGAGTACTAATTTACGCACTCTACATACCGGTTAGGTACATAGATTGCCTCTGTGTGGTCTTTAAAGGCCGCACAGAGTAGCTTAGTTAGAAAGAGGAGGCGTAATGACACCTCGGGGAGTGTTTAGGTAGAAGTGGAAGGGGGGAGGGATGTAGATTAGCCGGGGAGAGGCATTGTCTGTGCGTAGTTTCCTTTGTAAGAAGGAAACTACGCATGGTTACATAAGGTAGTCCTATGGCACTCGTAAGTGGTGGGCGGTGGGCGGGTTGGGGGGGCAGGATGGGTGAGTTACCTAACTCACTCTTAGGTGTGAATATGGCCCGTAAAAAGGAATGAAAAAGGGGAGTGACAGAGAGAGAGAGCACGCAGGGACCGATGGTTACAGTTCAGAAATGCGCCATGCAGTGATGTCCTACCCATGATGTACTCACTGGGCCTGATCCAGGAGTGAGCGTACATCAGCTGATGTGATGTATCTCTTTGTGATTTTCTGCTGCTCACACGCTCAGAACTGAAGAGCGCGCCATCACAGCATTCTGAGAAGCGCGTTGGGGGAGGAAAGGGATGAAGGGAAGTAGGGTCAGATCCTTACCTACGGACGCCTTACATCCATCCGAGTACGGCTGGCATCCTAGCGGGGAGTGCACCCTAACTTTTACGATCAGGTTCCCCTGCCCAGTCCCATCATTAGCATGTCTATCTCCTGATTTTTAATAATTTTATTTGGTGTTATTATTTTTTTTTTATTGTATCTTTTTGAGTAAATTTAGAATTAATAGTATATGTTGCACAATAATAATATGGAGTATTTGTTACTCTAGTATATTTCTATTGCGATCTACATTGTTAATACTGTTTAATTTTACAGCTCTATAGGAAGCTTAGTTGCTATTTATAGCAACATTATATCACATTGTATCATATTGACTTGACTCTCTAGGACCCCTGAGGATTAGACTCCTACTCAGGTGTAGGAACTTCTCTAATTAGACTCTCTATTTAAATGCATTGAAAGAGATTCAAAAACACTTTCTGATGAAACCCAAATAGGGAGAAACGTGTCAAAGTGATATCCAGCGAATTTTAAAAATCCATATGCTGAATGGACGGCTTATTAATCTGACACCAGATATCCACAAAGAAGGAGCAAAGCAGAGTAATACTCCAATTGCAACAAGCTGAACCAGCAGTGCCACCCCCAGTGAGTGGAACCGAACGGAGGAATCTCCACTCTTGGCGGAACTGCTACACAGCAGGAACCTACGATACATGCAGTTTGTGCACACGGACCATCTACTTTGGATACACGAGTGAGTCTCTTGCACTGTGTAACATGCTGTCGGAGACATTAGCGGGTCAGACTGAATTACATCTCACTGCCCTTGAGGCTGAAGCGTCTCCCAGCTGTCACGCTGTCGGGGAACCAACGGGTCAGACCGCATTGCATCTCACAGCCCTGGGAACCGGGTCACCTCTTCAGTGAAACACCAATAGAGGCAGGACATTGACGGTACCGTGAGTTGTGGCTATTTGCCTAGCCCCATATTATTGTCATAGACTGCAATTGCAGTGCAGTCGATACATATTATCAGGAGTTAGACATAATATAGTGCAATACTTCTGGAAAACATTTATATATGGCCATATATTACAGCCTATAATACCAAGGATTACAGCTGTTATTCTTCATTGGACCACTAATAATATTGGGCCTGATTCAGAGGCTGAAAATAAGAACTTAAAGTTACACCTGGGCAAAACCATGTTGATTTCAGGGGAGTCAAGTTAATTTTATT
>WWET01007984.1:31067-43791 GCA_011038615.1 Limnodynastes dumerilii | reverse complement strand
GTATCGCTGTAGACTGTCACCCTGTATTGCTGTAAGGCCCCAAACCTGTCTACAAACGTCCTGATATCGTCAGCCAGCCGGCATTACCTTGTCCCAGTAGAGACGCAGTTGACTCAACCATTCGAAGGAGCTGACATCCATACAGCCACTCTTCAGCATCTTATCGATGACGTCCCTGGCGTGGACCTCCACGGTCACCAAGGCCACCAGCTTGAGACGCAGGATCTTGGTCAGGTTCCCTCTGATGGCGTCAGAGTACTTGTTTAGCATAGAGACCTGTGGATATAGAAACAGAATGCTCTTTTTTTCCACTAAAGAAGATGATCTGAGTGAAACGCGTAGCTACCTCTTTGACTTTTTCCTGCTGTAAGTGCTGCACCCTTTCAAATAACTTGAATCCAAATATCTATTGCGCTTCCTACGCCACACCACTGCTAGATTTACTTCAACGGAGACTAACATTCTAATATTTTGTGCACAAATATGTTTTTCAATGTTATTACACACTGGTCATAGAATTAGAATAAAGAGGGTTTTGATGTAATGACGTTCATCGTTTATTTGAATTCGTCTTAAAATATAAAAAACACAAAGATGTATTTATGTCCTACTTGGCAACAATGAAATCTGGCAGACACCTCGGAGAAATTCACCCTCCCACAGCTTTTCTGGTAGAATAGAAACGGACATGGAGAAACGCGTCATTAGACTCTGTCTTAAGTTGAATTATGCCAACAAGCTTGGAGTCTTTTGAGACCTTAATATGCCTCCACCTTCACACCTCGGAGAAATTCACCCTCCCACAGCTTTTCTGGTAGAATAGACACGGACATGGAGAAACGCGTCATTAGACTCTGTCTTAAGCTGATTTATGCCAACAAGCTTGGAGTCTTTTGAGACCTTACTATGCCTCCACCTTCCACGCCGGGCATCTTTCTAGTTGTGTTTCACACTTTTCTGGCCCATGGAAACATAAATGGACTAAACACACTAAAGCGGGACACTTTGGCGGTGAACATACCTGTTTCTTCTTCATGACTTTCAGGTACTTCTTATCGGCATGTTCTTTGGCTGTCACCAGAGACTTGGTCACGTCTGTGGTCCACTGTATCTGGCTGGCGGTGATCAGCATCTGAGCGATGAGAGAGAGTTTGAGACCTCACTGACCACAGCACAATGTGATGACAACTTCTACTTGGGCACATAGATGGCCGTCCTACGCCTAATACCGATGTCCCCTGTGCTCCAGTGTTGTGAGACACCGGTACAACCTAGGGGGTAGATCCAGAACTACATTTGCCGTACGTTTATTCGCGCAGTGTATTTTCGTGTGCGTACCTTCTATACACTCCCCTCGGCACACCCCTTGAATGTATGTATTTTGTCAAGATACGCTTTCCAAACCCTACCTTAACTTTTGCCAACGTAACCGCAGTGATCCGCACACGTACGTATGGGCAACACGTATTTACGCAGCTATGCACGCCCATACTGTACACTTTAAATACAACTCCCCGCCTACTTAACGTATTGCACACGTATTTTGGACTCACGTAAAATTGGCACGCCCACACGTAAGTATTTACGTGACACATACGTGAATGGCCCATATGTTCACAATTACGCTACGTTACTGAGCGTATTTTCTATAGTGCGCATGCACAGTGCTTACCAAAAGGCGATTTTACGTTTCCGCCACGCATAAATTCGCTCACAAGCGTTGTTCTGGATCAGGCCCTAGGAGCCTGCAGAAATGTGTGAGGAGGTGCAGACAGATCCCCAGAGGTCCCTTAAAAGCTTAACTTCTTAAACTTTCTGTCTTCCTTCCACTGTTCAAGTGTATCTCACTGTCCGGCTTACATACACACGGCAAGGAACAGGGCTGTTATGTATTTCAGATGTGGAACTATGGGCCGTATGCAGACCACGTACTACGCATGCGCAGCGGGAATAACCGCTAAACACCGGAGGTATATGTTATACATCCGGTAGTCTGCATACAGCCCTATGTTACTAACGCATTTCATACAGATGTGGAACTATAGGGAGCGCAAGGGGTGCGGCTGCTACGGGGCCCAGGGGAGAGGGGGGGGGGCATGCTGGCTGCTCCCCCGGCACTCTAAGCAAGCTGTCAGGGGTTGAAAGCTTCTTTCACACAGAGGGGCCCGCTCAGCTCCGCCCCCCAATGCCATATGGCTCCACCCATTCCTGACTAGCCAATCTCCTTGCTATGGGGCCGTTTTGTGCAAAAACAAGGTCTCTGATAGTCGCGCTGCCTGATAGAGGAAAAATAGGAATAGAGCAGCTGAAGGTACGAAAAGGTCCAAATGGCTTCCAAAGGAGCCTAGAAATGCATTAAAAGAGGTAGTTCCCAGCGCTAGATATGGGAAAAGTAAAACTTAAATGGAAATTTATTGCAAAAACAATCAATTGGTAAAAGACAATATAGACGTGTGTGAATATGGGGCCGTTTTGCCCGATTTATATATTACCCAAAATGCTCTTAACTGCATAACTTTTTTAATAGGCAGAAATGAAAGTGATTCCTCTCTCACCACAAATTATTATTATTATTATTATTGATGTTTATAAGGTACCACAACTCCAGGTAATGTACAAGCGTACACATGAAACACATGAACACAGCATATATGGTGGTACAAGTGATGGCACAACTAGAAGAGCATAAGGGTCCAAGCTACAAGGCAGACAGGAAACACATGAAGCGGAAAGGGAGAGGGGGCTAGAGACCTGGGCCACGTTTACTAAGCTGCGGGCATTGAAAGTGGAGATGTTGCCCACAGCAACCAATCAGATTCTAGCTAACATTCTCTGAGAGATAGAATCTGATTGGTTGCTACGGGCAACATCTCTATTTTTGCAAACCCGCAGCTTAGTAAATCGGGCCCCTGGAGTGAGATGAGGGCAGGAGATGGATCACATGGGGACAGGTGAGGGATGCAGAGGGGCTCAAGGGGAAGTGGCTTTCCTGAGGAAAAGAGTTTTGAGGGATTGGTAGGGGATAACCTGGTAAACTTAGGGAGCTCATTCCAGAGAAGAGGTGCAGCACGGGAGAAGTCTCTCATTTTCTGTCGGGCCCAGACTGACTTTGCTCTCCGTTGAGGGGACGGGGATGATGACATTAGGGTGATGGGGAATGCTGGGTCGGCGGTTAGTGGGTTCCTGTCTACGTACCTGCCCTGCCCACTCTTTCACCCATTTGTCCCGCTTGCTGGTCATTTTCTTTAGCGCCAGTCGGCAGTTCCTCAGAAGGTCCTTTAGGGTCCAGCGCATGGTCCTCTCGATGTCACACAGCCAGGCCTGAAACATGCCAAAGGTTCAATAGAGCGAAATGGCACCAACATGGAAACTGCTGAGGAGGAAGAGGGTCTAATAGCCGCGATATGAAGAGAGGTGACAATGGGCCGGATCCAGGCTCTTGCATGTTTCCCGCACATGCAGGAATCTGCGATTACGCACGGAAGAGGGGGGCGCGCGCCCGTCACTCCACTATTTCGGTAGTAGTTCAGAAACCTCTGCGCCGGTCTGAACTCCGATCCGCGCATAAATGCTCCCCCCCCTTCATTTGCATGCCTATCCCTGCCTGTATAGTGCGGATTCAGAAGGCGTAAGTGAAGGGCCGGCCCCTGCATTGAAACACTGAGAGCATGCGCCAATGTTACTTCTCAGGGGACTCACACTAATGATTTGTCCCCTGACTTTCTTAACTGTGGATCCGGCCCAATGTGACACAGCAATGAGAGAGACAAGTCACATGCTGGGGGTATAGGGAGAGGAGAGAGACAAGTCACATGCTGGGGGTATAGGGAGAGGAGAGAGAAGCAGTGATGCCCCTTTATAGGTCATTGGTGCGGCTTCATCTGGAATACTGGGGTCAGTTCTGGAGCCATGTGTCGAGAAGGACATAAATACATTAGAGAAGAGCAAGTAAAATGGAGCATGGCCTGTGTCACACACCATACAGAGACACTAGAGGAAGTAACATGTATAGCCTGTGTCACACACCATACAGAGAGCCTAATAATAGGAAGAATCCACATCACCAGCGTGACCTAATAGGAAGAAACCACGTCACCAGCGTGGCCTAATAATAGGAAGAATCCACATCACCAGCGTGACCTAATAGGAAGAAACCACGTCACCAGCGTGGCCTAATAATAGGAAGAATCCACATCACCAGCGTGACCTAATAGGAAGAAACCACGTCACCAGCGTGGCCTAATAATAGGAAGAATCCACATCACCAGCGTGACCTAATAGGAAGAAACCACGTCACCAGCGTGGCCTAATAATAGGAAGAATCCACATCACCAGCGTGACCTAATAGGAAGAAACCACGTCACCAGCGTGGCCTAATAATAGGAAGAATCCACATCACCAGCGTGACCTAATAGGAAGAAACCACGTCACCAGCGTGGCCTAATAATAGGAAGAATCCACATCACCAGCGTGACCTAATAGGAAGAAACCACGTCACCAGCGTGGCCTAATAATAGGAAGAATCCACATCACCAGCGTGACCTAATAGGAAGAAACCACGTCACCAGCGTGGCCTAATAATAGGAAGAATCCACATCACCAGCGTGACCTAATAGGAAGAAACCACGTCACCAGCGTGGCCTAATAATAGGAAGAATCCACATCACCAGCGTGACCTAATAGGAAGAAACCACGTCACCAGCGTGGCCTAATAATAGGAAGAATCCACATCACCAGCGTGACCTAATAGGAAGAAACCACGTCACCAGCGTGGCCTAATAATAGGAAGAATCCACATCACCAGCGTGACCTAATAGGAAGAAACCACGTCACCAGCGTGGCCTAATAATAGGAAGAATCCACATCACCAGCGTGACCTAATAGGAAGAAACCACGTCACCAGCGTGGCCTAATAATAGGAAGAATCCACATCACCAGCGTGACCTAATAGGAAGAAACCACGTCACCAGCGTGGCCTAATAATAGGAAGAATCCACATCACCAGCGTGACCTAATAGGAAGAAACCACGTCACCAGCGTGGCCTAATAATAGGAAGAATCCACATCACCAGCGTGACCTAATAGGAAGAAACCACGTCACCAGCGTGGCCTAATAATAGGAAGAATCCACATCACCAGCGTGACCTAATAGGAAGAAACCACGTCACCAGCGTGGCCTAATAATAGGAAGAATCCACATCACCAGCGTGACCTAATAGGAAGAAACCACGTCACCAGCGTGGCCTAATAATAGGAAGAATCCACATCACCAGCGTGACCTAATAGGAAGAAACCACGTCACCAGCGTGGCCTAATAATAGGAAGAATCCACATCACCAGCGTGACCTAATAGGAAGAAACCACGTCACCAGCGTGGCCTAATAATAGGAAGAATCCACATCACCAGCGTGACCTAATAGGAAGAAACCACGTCACCAGCGTGGCCTAATAATAGGAAGAATCCACATCACCAGCGTGACCTAATAGGAAGAAACCACGTCACCAGCGTGGCCTAATAATAGGAAGAATCCACATCACCAGCGTGACCTAATAGGAAGAAACCACGTCACCAGCGTGGCCTAATAATAGGAAGAATCCACATCACCAGCGTGACCTAATAGGAAGAAACCACGTCACCAGCGTGGCCTAATAATAGGAAGAATCCACATCACCAGCGTGACCTAATAGGAAGAAACCACGTCACCAGCGTGGCCTAATAATAGGAAGAATCCACATCACCAGCGTGACCTAATAGGAAGAAACCACGTCACCAGCGTGGCCTAATAATAGGAAGAATCCACATCACCAGCGTGACCTAATAGGAAGAAACCACGTCACCAGCGTGGCCTAATAATAGGAAGAATCCACATCACCAGCGTGACCTAATAGGAAGAAACCACGTCACCAGCGTGGCCTAATAATAGGAAGAATCCACATCACCAGCGTGACCTAATAGGAAGAAACCACGTCACCAGCGTGGCCTAATAATAGGAAGAATCCACATCACCAGCGTGACCTAATAGGAAGAAACCACGTCACCAGCGTGGCCTAATAATAGGAAGAATCCACATCACCAGCGTGACCTAATAGGAAGAAACCACGTCACCAGCGTGGCCTAATAATAGGAAGAATCCACATCACCAGCGTGACCTAATAGGAAGAAACCACGTCACCAGCGTGGCCTAATAATAGGAAGAATCCACATCACCAGCGTGACCTAATAGGAAGAAACCACGTCACCAGCGTGGCCTAATAATAGGAAGAATCCACATCACCAGCGTGACCTAATAGGAAGAAACCACGTCACCAGCGTGGCCTAATAATAGGAAGAATCCACATCACCAGCGTGACCTAATAGGAAGAAACCACGTCACCAGCGTGGCCTAATAATAGGAAGAATCCACATCACCAGCGTGACCTAATAGGAAGAAACCACGTCACCAGCGTGGCCTAATAATAGGAAGAATCCACATCACCAGCGTGACCTAATAGGAAGAAACCACGTCACCAGCGTGGCCTAATAATAGGAAGAATCCACATCACCAGCGTGACCTAATAGGAAGAAACCACGTCACCAGCGTGGCCTAATAATAGGAAGAATCCACATCACCAGCGTGACCTAATAGGAAGAAACCACGTCACCAGCGTGGCCTAATAATAGGAAGAATCCACATCACCAGCGTGACCTAATAGGAAGAAACCACGTCACCAGCGTGGCCTAATAATAGGAAGAATCCACATCACCAGCGTGACCTAATAGGAAGAAACCACGTCACCAGCGTGGCCTAATAATAGGAAGAATCCACATCACCAGCGTGACCTAATAGGAAGAAACCACGTCACCAGCGTGGCCTAATAATAGGAAGAATCCACATCACCAGCGTGACCTAATAGGAAGAAACCACGTCACCAGCGTGGCCTAATAATAGGAAGAATCCACATCACCAGCGTGACCTAATAGGAAGAAACCACGTCACCAGCGTGGCCTAATAATAGGAAGAATCCACATCACCAGCGTGACCTAATAGGAAGAAACCACGTCACCAGCGTGGCCTAATAATAGGAAGAATCCACATCACCAGCGTGACCTAATAGGAAGAAACCACGTCACCAGCGTGGCCTAATAATAGGAAGAATCCACATCACCAGCGTGACCTAATAGGAAGAAACCACGTCACCAGCGTGGCCTAATAATAGGAAGAATCCACATCACCAGCGTGACCTAATAGGAAGAAACCACGTCACCAGCGTGGCCTAATAATAGGAAGAATCCACATCACCAGCGTGACCTAATAGGAAGAAACCACGTCACCAGCGTGGCCTAATAATAGGAAGAATCCACATCACCAGCGTGACCTAATAGGAAGAAACCACGTCACCAGCGTGGCCTAATAATAGGAAGAATCCACATCACCAGCGTGACCTAATAGGAAGAAACCACGTCACCAGCGTGGCCTAATAATAGGAAGAATCCACATCACCAGCGTGACCTAATAGGAAGAAACCACGTCACCAGCGTGGCCTAATAATAGGAAGAATCCACATCACCAGCGTGACCTAATAGGAAGAAACCACGTCACCAGCGTGGCCTAATAATAGGAAGAATCCACATCACCAGCGTGACCTAATAGGAAGAAACCACGTCACCAGCGTGGCCTAATAATAGGAAGAATCCACATCACCAGCGTGACCTAATAGGAAGAAACCACGTCACCAGCGTGGCCTAATAATAGGAAGAATCCACATCACCAGCGTGACCTAATAGGAAGAAACCACGTCACCAGCGTGGCCTAATAATAGGAAGAATCCACATCACCAGCGTGACCTAATAGGAAGAAACCACGTCACCAGCGTGGCCTAATAATAGGAAGAATCCACATCACCAGCGTGACCTAATAGGAAGAAACCACGTCACCAGCGTGGCCTAATAATAGAAAGAATCCACGTCAGCAGTGTGGCCTAATAATAGGAAGAATCCACATCACCAGCGTGACCTAATAGGAAGAAACCACGTCACCAGCGTGGCCTAATAATAGAAAGAATCCACGTCAGCAGTGTGGCCTAATAATAGGAAGAATCCACATCACCAGCGTGACCTAATAGGAAGAAACCACGTCACCAGCGTGGCCTAATAATAGAAAGAATCCACGTCAGCAGTGTGGCCTAATAATAGGAAGAATCCACATCACCAGCGTGACCTAATAGGAAGAAACCACGTCACCAGCGTGGCCTAATAATAGAAAGAATCCACGTCAGCAGTGTGGCCTAATAATAGGAAGAATCCACATCACCAGCGTGGCCTAATAATAGGAAGAATCCACATCAACAGCATGGCCTAATAATAGGAAGAATCCACGTCACCAGCGTGGCCTAATAATAGGAAGAATCCACGCTTATTACCTCCGTGTTGGGTCACTTGGTACTCTCTGGGGGCCACTCGTGTTGGGTCACTTGGTACTCTCTGGGGGCCACTCAGACCTATATGACTGGTAAAAGTGTTCGCATTTAACCTTCTAAGCACCATACAATACAGAAGGTCTGGAAACGCTGCTTACACAATATGTTGGTTTAAATGAAAAAAACGTAATTGAAGCTAATTTTATGGGTGCCGCATGTGGCGGCTCTGAGGGCCAGCTGTGGCCATCTCTTTTATAAATATAACACGGTGCATCAACTGTATTGGGAAAAGCTGGGATGTTGTAATGTTTTGAACTGCCACAAGAGGGCAATGTTTGTTTAAAAACAGAACAGGATGGAACACTTAACAATCCATAATATAGAGCAGGGGTTCTCAACCAGTGGTACTTGAACCATTGTCAGGTGGTACTTATGGACTTATGGTTTGTAAGGAAGTACGATGCTAAATGATCAAGGACATACTTAACTAAATATCTTGGGGGCTATATGGCATATGTAGAAAACACACCTTAAAATCACTGCAAATATATACATAAACCCTGAAAAAAATAAATCTATGGATATATATATGGATACTTGACAAGATTCGATGGTGGGTAATTGGTACTCCCCCCCAAAAAAGGTTGAGAACCACTGATATAGAGCATTAAGAACATGGGACCGTGTTCACAGTTACCATTTTGCGTGGTTTTGCGTGCGTATATTTAGGAGCGGAGTAGGATTTAGGCACGGACGTACATTAGGCACGGGGCATCTCAATGAGCTTTAGAGGGCGCTGTTAGTCATGTACACACGTACGGTTAAGGGTACACTTTCCTATTACATACTAGAAAATGTCAGCTAGAATCTGATGGGTTGCTATGGGCAACATCTCCATTTTTCCATTCCCGCAGCTTAGTAAATCTAGCCCATAAGGTCCGATCAAGGCTGCTGCGTTTTGCTGAACCTCCGGTCATTTCAGTCGGATTGCAGCCACGTTTCACAATGCGTGTAAAGAGCTGCGCAAGAATGCTGAGTAACCAATCAGAACACATTCTCACCCCTCTAGAAATTAGAGCAATGACACTTCCCACAGGGAGGCGGGGCTGAGAACACAAGTGGGCGTTCCCTCTTAGTCATATCACAGTGTAGGCGTTCCCTCTTAGTCATATCACACTCTTAGTCATATCACAGTGTAGGCGTTCCCTCTTAGTCATATCACAGTGTAGGCGTTCCCTCTCTCTGTACACGCCATTACCTCCGTATTTTCGTGTCATTTCCCAGCGATTGATTTGGAAAACCTAAGGCGTTCCGTCAAATAACGGACCGGAATTTTGGCGCTCAGATTGCTCTGGCGCGTGGAACATCAGTGTGGCAGGAAAGTGTTTACTGAGGCCTCTATCCGCATCGAAATCGGAAGTCTAGGTCCAACCCCATAGGGTTATTTTTCTATGTGCTTCAAGAATCAATCAAAATAAAAATAAAATAAAGAGCATCTTTGTAAAATGCTTTCCAGCTCTTCTAACAAGTGCCTGTGGATGGGGAGTGATGGGAAGCTGTACAGGTGCTCGGTGTGATGTCTATGAGGGATGACTCACCTCCAGATACAGCCACTGTCTCTGCACGGTGAGGACCATCTCGATGACCTCCAGGATGTGCGACAGGCAACGCTCCCACCGATCCACGTCTTTCTCAAAGGCTTTCACGAACGGAGAGGCCTTCATGGTGGCCAGGCTCACTTGGTTGTCTTCTAATGCCTGGAACACCTCGTCGGTCCCTCTGGTGGAATGGAAAAAGAGAAGAGTTTTTAGGGAGCTCTGGGAGGTTTGGAGAAACGTTTGATTGGGTGAGGAAGGTCGTTCCACGCGGGTGTAGTTGGCGGCTCCGGTAATCACTTAGCGCCAACTGACGTCATTTTTGTCAGTTTCCATGGGGACAGTGTCGCTCTTGTAACTGCTGTCTCTATGAAGACTCCAACAGCGACAGGTAAGTTTAATTCATCCGAACCATCTCCTTCCTGATACCTATCCTTAACTAGCTCCTCTCCAAAGCCTGATCTTAACCCTCCCCTAACGATCCACATCCTGCAGCCTAACCTTAACCCTCACCTAACCCTAACCATCCTTGTTCCGCAGCCTAACCCTAACGATTCTCATCCCGCAGCCTAACCTTAACCCTCCCCTAACAATCCTCATCCCGCAGCCTAACCTTAACCCTTCCCTAACGATCCTCATCCTGCAGCATAACCTTAACCCTCACCTAACCCTAACATCCTTGTTCCGCAGCCTAACCCTAACGATCCTCATCCTGCAGCCTAACCTTAACCCTCCCCTAACCATCCTCATCCCGTAGCCTAAACATAACCCTACCCTAATCTTAACCATCCCTGTCCTGCAGCCTAACCCTAACCCTTCCCTAACCATCCTCGTCATGCAGCCTAATCTTAACCATTGTCACCTCGCAGCCTAACCTTAACCCTCTCCTAACCATCCCTGTCCTGCAGCCTAACCCTAACCCTCCCCTAACCATCCTCAACCCATAGCCTAACCTTAACCCTCCCTGTCCTGCAGCCTAACCTTAACCATCCCTGTCCTGCAGCCTAACCCTAACCCTCCCCTAACTTTCCATGTCCGGCATCCTAAAATTAGCCATCCTTGTTCTGCAGCCTAACCTTAACCCTCCCCTATCCCTATTCATCCTCGTCTCACAGCCTAACCTTTGCCCTTCCCTAACCATCCTTGTCCCGGGTTTGGCTGCTAGACAGGGTAAGGCGCACGGATGGCTCACCTCAGGCGATAGTGGCCTTTATCTTTGTAAGGCACAATGTCCAGCAGGACCTCCTCCCAGGTCTGTGAGATGTTCTCCAGAGACTATATAATAAGAGAGAGAGAGAAGAGTTCAGCTGGGCCCCGTGACGGCTGCAGTCACACAATATGGCTGTCGCTCGGACAGCACCATTTAATGGACGAGGCTCTGGCTATGTTTGTAGTGGGGTCTATTGGTGCAGGAACGTTCTTACTTGTTCAATGAACAGCTCCTTTGTGGCCGCCGTGGAAATCTCATTGATCTTCTCCACGTGTTGATCCAGACCCAGCTGCACGATTTTCTCCAACGTGAAGTCGTCAGCTCCGTGGTCGAAGCCGCTCTGCACCTCTTGCTTCACTTGCGTCCAGTGTCTGAGGAACAAGGATCGTCTTTGTTGAAGGCCTGTGTTCTAGCCATGGGCCAATTTATAACATTACAACTGAAGTATAGAAGCTACGGCGATCTATCTATGTCCATCCGCTACCTGTCTCTCAGCGCCGGGTTCCGCAGGTCGGTGATAAGAGGTAGCGTCCTCTTGAACTGGTCAATACGGTTCCTCGATGTTTCCACCACCTCCCATTTCTTGTCCTGGACAATGGAACGGTTATATTGTCAAACCAACAACACCGGTCAATAATGGGCTGTATTCAGAGATCCGTTTTTTAAAAGTACGCAATTATACGCACACACGCAGCAAGGAAACACCCACCAACTCCCACGACACTCCCTGATAACAAGTTGCTGCTATTTTTCGGGACGGTTAAACTGCGCATGTGTTGTACCTATATTTACACAATCTACATAGGTTTAAGAACATCGATGCCTTAAGAGCGATTCTCGCAGCTGTTGGTAAAGAGGGCCCGTATTTAGACCTCCGTCCTCTGTGCCCGTCCATCCGTAACTAACCGATTGAAGTTACTGGTCACTGTACGCTATTCACAAAGTGATTACGCATGCCCAGTAACTTCAATCGGTTAGTTACGGACAGACGGGCACGGGGGACGGAGGTCTGAATACGGGCGGAGATCAGTAAGTAGGAGCGCGCTAGGAAAAGTTAAGAAGGAAGTTAAGAAAAGTGGGTGGGGGGGAGGCATTTCAATGGGGCAGACAGGGGGCGGTTTGCTAAGTACATTTGTTCTTAGCAATTTAAGAAGAGACATACATACGCACGGCAAGATAAGGCAGCCCTTTGGCATTCTTAATCCTGTTAAGAACAGCAAAACTGAGGGTGTGTCTGGGGAGATGCCCTGCGTATAATTAAGAACCCAATCGTTCTTATCTCCCTTCTTATCTGTGAATCAGGTCCTCTGATTGAAGGGATAAACGGCGCTTGCCCGGAACACTAAGTTACGCATGGATCCAGCTTTTACATAGGGGAATCCATTAAGAACGTAAAGCACAGCGTATCGCCGTCCACTGTCCCCGACACTCCCCCTGTGCGGGCGTGTGACCCCTTCCATACGCCGGCTGAAGGCTACCCTAACTTCAGCCGGCGTAAGGAAGGGGCCATACGCTCGCACAG